>JAVJAQ010003366.1:0-91315 GCA_032362365.1 Zygogramma bicolorata | reverse complement strand
TTAAGGTTCATATAAAGTGACAAATTTCTCGTTTCTGATCTGTAAGATGGCGCTAGCGGGCTTTGTCTTCTGCAATCTATGCAACCAAAGCTACATCAATTCGACACTTCGCGACAGAAAAATTGAAGTTTTCTGCTGCAATATTTCCAAGAATTACAGTTTTCTATTGCAATATCTACTGACTTTCCAATGTTCCACTGTCAGATATATGTGGTGTTGCCATATCTCAACATCTGTCGAAGTACTGCGAAGTACTGTGTGAGTTTGTGATTTTTATATTCATATAGAGAATAGAGAGAGACAATGCCTCGTTTAATTGTGAAAAAGTCGCGAAGGGGATGGAATCTTAAAAGGTAATTATAAACTACTTATACTATTGAAAACTTCCAAGTCTTCTCCGTTGTGACGGCACATGTCATTTTTGGGGAAACAACTTTTTTGTGATACTATCCCTAGAAGTTGATTTGGTATGGTTAATCTCGACATACCGGCTGTCTCGACAGAGCGTATTTGTTCATAATCGATTATTCTGATAAATATGAAAAAAAGTCTTATGTAAAAGTTATGTCGCCCTCCCGTTGTTCGGGCTATAAACTTTTTGTCTCGCGATTTAAAATACCACTTCAGTCCCTAGGTATATAATATACTATTATTGCATTCTCAGATTCTCCCAGATGATCTATCACATGGGGTCTAGCGAATATAATTACATAGATAAGGTGTAAAAAATATCGATTTTTCAACGTTATGAATTTTTTTAGTCGAAACTATTCATTGTTCAAAATGGTTTACATGTTCCTATCTCGACTTTTTATCCACTATCAATTAATATTCAATTGTCTGACAACTGAAAAATCCGTTGAAACTTATATCACGTGACCTCAGATTTGGCGGGCATTCAAAAAAAAATTAGGATTTCGAGAAGCCGATACTTATTCATGAGATTTTTTATCATTCTTTCGATGTGTTCAATCGAACCTCGAAGTTTGGAGAGTAATTAGTAAGCAAAACAACTCTTTATGAAAATTATTTGATAATTTCTCCGTGTTTCAGCAGTGCATCGCATGAAGATTCGGTAATTGAAACTCCAAGATTATCTGAGTCTCATGATGATGTTGAAGATCGCAATTATTCTTCAATGATATTATGTGATCCCGATTCAAATCTGGATGAGTCTCTTCCAGATTTAGAAATTGAGAAGGTGAGACTTCCTGGACAGTACGATCCGAAGATAAGAAATATCACAGGAAGACGCATTGTTGATATTTGTCATTTTATAACTGAAGTACGACGTCTAGAAAATCATGAGTGTCATGTAAAACGAACTGGATATTTGAGTTTTCAGAAGGAAATAAAAATAGGACTCAACTCTAAACTTATTTTCAAATGTGAAGCTTGTGGCCATATCACATCGATAAAAACAAATGAGTCTGATGAAAGTGAACCTAATATTAATTATCTAGCATCTTGGGGTGCTATAGCGAGTGGAAAAGGCCACTTTTTCTTGGAAGAATATTTATCTCTGCTTGATATACCTCCTCTAACTATGCCCACTTTCCTCAAGTATCAACAGGAATTAGGAGATGCCTGGTATGACTGCCTGACAAATTCTATAAAAAAAGCAGGAGCAGAAGAATATAGGTTCGCCGTAGAGTCAAACAATGTTTCTGAAGAAAATATTGGTCAATGTACGGTCATTGTAGATGGCGGGTGGAGTCATAGGTCATATGGACATAGATACACTTCAAGATCTGGAGTTGCATGCATCATAGGAAAATATACTAAACAGCTGCTCTTCATTGGCGTTAGGAACAAGTACTGCAGTATATGTGCTATTGCCGAAAGAAAAGGAGAAGGACCCCGTACTCATCGATGCTACAAAAATTGGTCTGGCTCATCACCTGCGATGGAGGCTGATATTATTGTGGAAGGATTCATCCACAGTGAATCCATGCATAATCTTCAGTACACTGCTTTCATTGCAGATGGAGATTCGAGTGTACATTCCAAGATTCTGGAAAATGTTCCATATTCCCGGAAAATAAAAAAAATCGAATGCGCGAATCATCTTACGAAAAATGTAACGAAGCACCTACATGAGATTGCCAAAGAATCTGCCAATAACAGGAAATTATTGAGTAGTTCCCGAATAAATTACATAGGCAAAAGCTGCAGAAAGCTTATATCTTCACATGCACGGAGAGATAAGCCTTCTGTTGCAGATTTGAAAGAAGATTTGCAGAATGTTATCCATCATGTTTTCGGGAATCATGATAAATGTAAAATAGACAATTGTTTGAAAGCTGGGGGACATATTAATGCAAATGATTTTCAGAAGGCTCCGACTGAAACACAACTGAGAATTATGAGGATTGTAGGGAACTTGATCTCAAAGGCTGATAGTTTGATCACTGATTCAACTAGTAATAGTGCTGAACAATTCATGCGTCAAGTGGCTAAATTCAATAGTGCTAAACAAACATTTTATGGTCGCAGAAATGCATTTAATATACGATGTTACGGGGCAGCATTGGCGTATCAATTTGGACCTCGCTGGATGATTGAAGCATTCAAACATAAATTCAAAAAAAGTCCTTCCAATACATTGAAACGCTTAGTTACAGGAAGATGCAGAAAAAATATTATTGGTAGATCGCGAAAACGGCTGTATAATTCGGAAGAGAAAATTCCTGAAAAAAACAGTGATTATGGAACTTCATGCAACAAACCTGATTTACCAGAGGAAGATATAAAACATGCAATAAAAAATCAAATTGAAATTTTAAATACTTCCTCTGAGAAGCAATTAGAAATCGAAAAATCTACTCGTGGCCAAAGTGATAATCAAAAGTGGCTGGAAGAAAGGAAATCGCGACTCACCGCATCGAAGTTCGGGGAAATATGTAAAAGAAGAATTAATCACGGCAAACTCGTAGAATCTATGCTTTACAAGACCATTCCTCGCTTGAAACAGATTGAATATGGAAAATTGAATGAGTCTGTAGCTATAGAAGCATATATTTCCAAAGTAGGAAAATCTGTCACCCCTTGTGGATTATTTGTTTGCACCGATGAAGGATACGGGTTTTTAGGGGCTTCTCCGGACGGTTTGGTGGGGGATGATAGGATCATAGAAGTAAAATGTCCTTACTCAGCCAGAGATTATACTCCTACGGATGCAGCGAAGTATTTGAAACAATTTTACTGCAAATTATCTGATGATGAAAAAAGTATGACGCTTGATAGGAAACATAACTATTTCTACCAGATACAAGGACAACTCCATATATCTCGGAGAACATTTTGTGATTTCATAGTTTGGACTCCAAAAGGACTTCATATCGAGACCATACGACTTGATCCGATCTTCATAAAAAATATGATGGCAAAATTGAAACAATTTTATGTTGATCATTATGCAGTGGAGTTGGTGGATAGTAGACACGAGAGGAATATGCCGATTAGGGACTATGATACGAATAAAAGACACAAAACCTGAATGTGATATGTACAGGGTCTTCACATATATTTTGAACCCCCCCCTCAACTTGTTTATTTATCATTCGATTTGTTTTTTCAAAAAATGATCTTATGTAATTTTTCTTGTAGATTTTATATTTGTTAACAGAAAAACAGTTGAAAATCAAGTTATGAGCACCAAATTTATTTTTTCAAATGGAACACCCTATATATTTTGTCACTATTGGATAGAGTATATTTTTCTGATATCAAATATGTATACATATATCATGTTATCTCCAACAGATTTCGAGATATTTGATGTTGAAATTCAGATTTGAATATAATATGAATATAATTGACATATTAAAGCATTCATCAATTCCTAAATGTCCTAAATAACTGAAAGAATCCGTATAAAAAGTGAATTTCTACGTCAAATATCTCGAAATCTATTGGAGATAACATAATACATGTGTGTATATCTGAAATCAGAAAAATACACTATATCCAATAGTGACTAAATATATAAGGTGTTCCATTTGAAAAAATATATTTGGTGCCCATAACTTTTTTTATAGATCTTTTATATAACTTCGATATGCCTAAATTTTTTGGTACATTCTGTATACCTCAAAACAATTCCGAAATGTAGCCTTCATCAACATAAAAATACAAAGACGACAAAAGTTTTATCGTTTCGCTATAAATCTCCATCGCGCTAGTCGTGAGCCACCCTGTATAATAATCATATCTGATGATGTTTTATTATACATAGATTTTGTGATCAGCTTACATTTTCACTGAAATAAAAAATATTTCCTATTTTCATGTATTATTATTATTATTATAGTTTTTTTCATCCATTCATTCTTCATTTTTTCCATTTAGTATAATCTAATTATGAATTTCAATTCAATAAGGTTGTGAAAATATGTAAATTTTCGGAAATTACATAATATAAAATAAATATAAAATCTGTCAAGTTCTAAAGGAACATGTTGAACATAATCAAAAACTGTTATGGAAAAGCAATTTCTGTTTTTTTAATTACTAATAATTATTATTACCAAAAGATGGAAAGGAATTTTGGAATTTTCACTTTCTTGATATACCTAACTGAAAAATATAAATAATTTCCTCGAATGCACAACTTTCTCTCATATAACGGAATCCGTATCTCTTGCCGTTGCCGAGATCCTCATTCTGTTTATTCTCATCCTGGCCACACTATATAACAACTGATCTGGACAAAAATCGCAACATCCGAACAACCTATCTTTTCTTTCCAGGAATAGAAATAACATACATCGGTTATCTCTGTTTAGAACTATTGGCAACGTTGTACAGTAAATAACAGATTATGCGATACCTTCTGGATTGACACCGAACTTCACATTGTCTTTTCATTCCTATTCAGCAGAGGCAGCACCTGCCGGGCCAATTTCGATGGTACAGAGCGTTCGAGGAGATTTCATGACGAAGTATTTTGAAATCGTTCTTAAAAATAGAAATAATGCAAATTCAGATTCGAAAACTGGTATGAATTGTTTCTCGATGTTCATTCTTACAAATTTCATTTTGAGAAGCAATCATTCTCGATTCAAGTTGATTTTATAATGAGTTTTTCTGATTTTTTAGAAATTGTAGACAAACTGTAAGTTCAAAAATTCCGAAAAAAATTATGATTGTCTCTTTTCCCAACATTGAAATACCTTGATAGTCTGAATAAAAACTGTCGGATAGTTATTGAGAAAACTTGAAAAATACCCTAAAAATGACCTTTTAATTTTTTTCCCCAAAAACTGTTCGACAGATTTTCTCCAAAATCTCAAGAATCATTATATTTGAACGCTCACATAACTCTGATTTTTTTCGGAATATTTGAACTTGCCGTTAATTTTCTTATGGGTTTATATGAACCTTAATGACCAATCAGCCCCACTAGCCCTGCTTTTTTCAGCCAATGGTGGAGCGTCACAGCAATGACCAATGGCAGAGCTCCAACGCCCTGCTTTTTTCAGCCAATGGTGGAGCGTTTGCAGAGACGCCATATTTGTTTTTCCTTTGATGACCAATCATACAGCTCTACTAGCCCTGCTTTTTTCAGCCAACCAATGGTTAGCAGAGCCGCCACAATGACCAATGGCAGCCACTAGCCTTGCTTTTTCAGCCAATAGTGGAGCGTTTGCAGAGACGCCATAGTTGTTTTTTCTTCAATGACCAATGGCAGAGCTCCATATTTGTTTTTTCTTTACTGACTGATCATACAGCTCCACTAGCAACGCCCTATTTGCTCTTTTCAGCCAACCAGAACCACAGCCAATGGTGGAGTGTTTGCGGAGACGCCATATTTGTTTTTTCTTCAATTACCAATCACAGAGCTCCAGCGGAGACGTCATATTTTGTTTTTTCACATAACAAACAATGGCAGAGCTCCAGTAGAGACGCCATACTTGTTTTTTCACATAACAACCAATCGCAGAGCTCCAGCGGAGACGCCATACTTGTTTTTTCACATAACAACCAATGGCAGAGGGCCCTCTCGAGGTACGACACACGTAGGTCGCGCCCCGCCCCCTCCAGACTGTGCCAAAAAGGCATCTACCACTCTTTCCGACGTCACGATTTTTTCTAATGCTGCACCGCGCTCCATGGACTGCTTCGCCCGCGTGGCGCCATCTAGCGGGAAGTGTTGGTACTTTTGAGGAGGAACCGCCTTTGCTTATCTACTATATATATATATATATATATATATATATATTTCATATATATAACCGTCTAAATTTGAAAAATCCTCATGCAATGAAAATTAACCTTGGGGTTGCAGTCATAAATTGAGTTTGGCCTGATATAGTAAAACTCTTTATTAAATTGTCGAGCTTTCGAAAATCTTTATTTTCTTTTTCAAGACATTAATGTGAGATTAGATATAAAACAGCAGACGAAAAATTCCTGTCCATCACAAACAGAAAAAACATTTCTTATCAGAAACATTCATAGAAACTAAACTGGAAAACATGTCTCCGAAAATATCACTAGGACGAAATGAAACCATTCATTTCATGCATTCAATCAATCCTCATGTGCCAGACTTTGCCGAAACGTTGTGACAATTATTCCTCAGAGGATCAAAACCACAGAACACGGAATGAAACCCGAAAACACAATTCATCATACTTCGTCCGTGAGAATCTATATATATATATATCGGCATGAAGATTCTCACGGACGAAGTTCGCAGTCGGATATGTGATGGCTGGAACTTTCGGTTGAACCCGCGACTTAAAGCCTTTAAAGAAAATTATTTCATTTGAACAAAAAAATATCAAAAATAATGGTGTTGATAGTTTTAAGAATAAAGTCAGACTGAATGCATGAAGTTCTCATAGAGGCGATGCACTCTCGGCGACTTGCTGATAAGCGGCTTCTTCCTAGGAATTCTAGCATACTGTCAGCAGTATACGGGGTCGGTGACAACGTAATTCCTTCCCCCTAAGATGGAAAACGCGGTTTCATGGAGTGAAGAATGTTTTCCACTCCTTTGGTAAGGGTGGCTCGGTGCTGTTCTCTTGAAGGGTAGCAGGAGGCTGGCGTCGAACAATCAGGTGCTTGTACTTCTTAATGATAACGATACCAATAATTATGATTGTGGCATATATCAGAATTGTCCATGCGTACACTGGGGATGGATGATGGAAGGGTAAATAGATGGGCTCCTGTGAGGATGGTGATGTCCGTGGAGATGCAGATTGTCTGTATGCGGGTAGCGTTAGTAAAAATTGCTTCAAAGTGGGCGTCGTCCAGTTGTTCGATGATGTTGGATGTCTGGCTTATTGGTACGGGGTGGCAATTGTCGATGCCAAAAATTTGGAAGGTGCAGTCACTCGTGGAGGCTCCTGGTAGTAGATTGTTTTGAGGGCAGTAGTGGACATCATGAACTGAATATAGGTGGTATTGGATAAACATATTTGGAAGATTTTATCACAAACACTATCTTTTTATTTTTCTGATATATTCCTATTTTGATGATTTCATAGTATCGAAATGTATTTGTTGAATAATAATGATAATAAATGGTCTCTATTTTACTTGGCGGAGTTTAGCTTACGCTATTCTATCACTTGACCAAGCTCATTTTCATACATTTCTATATTAGTAGTGCTCCAGTATATAACTTGAAAGTAGGCCTTAATCTTATTGAGTACAATTTTATTTTTTATGTGATGATAATTTTTTTCCTATGTTAGAGCAGAAAAAGATTTTTTGACAGAATACTTGGTATATCGCAATGATAACATGTTGGTCAGACTCATTGTTTACTGAATAGAATGGTTTTTGTTTTGATTTTGAAAGAGGAGAGAGACAATGATTTCAGTTCTTCGGGATAGGAGTTATACTCGGTCACAGCGCAATAAGAAAAAGAGCGTTCGTAAAAGGATAGCGAATGGCGTGGAAGGGTGAGCATGTTTATGTTTCGAAGATTTCTAGAGTGTAAAACATAGCGTGGTATAATTTTAGAGTAAAGGTAATGTGGACATCGATTCCTCAACAGTTTGTGGATGAAGCAAACAAAGTAAAGTTTCCTTCTATTTAACATTTTCAACCATCCAAGCTCATTTATATAAGTGGCAACATGATCTCTTCGTTCAAGTGAGAAAATCAATCGAACACAGCCATTCTGAACTTTCTGGATTCTGGAAGAAGTATGTAGATCGAGGCAAGGGCCATACACAACATCACAGTGGTTCTTTCTTTGGGATAAGTCCCATTTTCTATACAATGGAAGTTATGATTGGTGTTAGGTACGGAATGCACAGTAGTGAAATCACTTCCCACTGCATTTGATTTGATATTTCGCAAAATATTTTCCACTTGTTGTTGACTAACATTGTCCAGATAAAAATTTGCTGTATTTTTAAATTTATTTCCCATGATTGTTTTGTATCATACTGTCTTTGAACAAAATTCAGGTATCCTCGTTTTTCATTTCTCACTGCCGATGTGGCCATATTACGAAGCTTTTCATAATTATTTCAATCATTTCGTTTTTGGATTTTTTGAATTTTGTTAGTGCCAATTTTCTTGTCTTAATCATCATCTTCAGACCATCCGTCAACCAGGGGGCTCTTGGTTTACTCAGTGTTACAGTTTTCATGGGTGCATGGATAAATTACCCTAACTGAACGTGCTCGAAGAATATGTGAACCAGAGCATCTAGAGCAGGAACTGGAACATCTTCAAGTGACCTTGAGGTCGAATAGATACAGTTCATCTGAGATCAACAGGGCCATGAAACTGAAGAATTCCACGGTTCAAAACAGGGAGGACTCTCAGGTAGTTGCAAATGCATATCTGCCATATATCCCGAGGATCACTGACAGAATTGGGAAACTCTTGGGGAAATATAACATAAAAACGATTTCCAAGCCGTCCAGGAAGATCCAACGAAGCCTCAGGTCGGCTAAAGACAAAAGAGATTCACTGTCAGCAGCAGGGGTTTATCGCATACCGTGCACCTGTGGGAAGGTCTACATCGTGTTTGCGCTCATATTTTATTTTTAATATTTGGGTAAATGAAGTTAATAACGGCAACGTCGCGACTCACATTGTTTTTTTTAGAAAAACACCAGGAAGAGTCAGTAGATTTGCATAGAGAAGACGGGTCATGCGAATTGTCGAAGCTATCGAAAAATTATATATAAGTAGTCACAGAAAATAAATAGACTATATTTTCCTACTTCCTTCTTTCCATCCTTATACCTATACCATATAAATATAGTGAGTGGAAAATTGGGTCTGCGGAAGTTTCGGTGAGTCGATTTTATTTTTCATTATTTAACAGTCCATTGAAAACCTCTTTCACGGGAAAGAGAAAATTATATCGAACAGTTTTGGTCCTAGTCGAGCGCGGATTGAATTGGTGTTGTGTTCGGTTTCGGTTAGTCTTTTTTTATTGAATGTTAAGATACTTCACTCGTAGAGCAACAGGTTTTATGAGGAAATTGGTCGTACATACTGGGTATTTATATTCAACAGTGACTACTTGTTTATCGTAATTCATTAGCTTCATACCGGTTGATTGTTTTACTGAAAGGGTTTTTTGCTCAAGCGAAGATAAAAAACGTGGGTTTTCAGCTCAGATAAAGAGGTGTTGTTTACTCGCATTCCAAGAACTTGCAAAAGTGCACAATATTAATTATCAATTGTTGTAGGTCGAACATTCACAGGGTGTTGCTGACAAGGATAAATATTTTGGTAAATTCATACTTGTTTATACTCAATTGTGGGGGTAACGGCGGCAGAACGTCAACTTAAGGTCTTAATTGCGAAAGAAGAAACCTTTTTTTCTATATTATAAAATCTGGTCGATTTATCGAAGAGTTTGGAGGATGCTGCTGTCCTAGAACAGTTCAAGACGTTGTACGGTTCGTTGGAATCAACTCGGAGTAGGTTACTGGAGGTTATTGATAACATTGTTGAAAAAGAATTAGATATTGATGGAGACTGCAAACCAAATTTTTCTATACTCCAATCTATAGATCGAATTCATTGTCATATACAATCAGTCGCCAAAAAACTGCGGGAACAAGAAATCAATGATGCATCAGGAACTTCCAATTTAGTTACTCGTAGCCTCCCAAGGCTCCCTAAAATGGAGTTACCTGAATTTTCAGGGGATAGTCGGAAATGGGATACATTTTATTCCGTATTCAAGAATGTTATTCATGAGAATAATACTTTAACTGACGCAGACAAAGTGAATTATTTGGTAGGGCGAATTAAGGGTGCGGCACTGGGGGTTTGCACAGGCTTGTCACCAACAGGCGACAATTATGAAATAATCTGGAATGCATTGGTTGAAAAATATCAGGACAAACGGGATTCAGCGAATAGTTATTTGGACCAGATGATGGATTTCAAACCACTACAAAGTGAATCTGCACTCAAAAAACTGAATTTGAATGATATGGCGGATTTCATTTTTACTTACCATGCATTTTCAAAATTAGACTCGGAAACGGTGAAAATATTTAAATTATCGGTGAAGGAATCGGATATCCCAAAATATGATGATTTAATAAAATTTGTACAGAAACAATATGAGCGTCTGCTTTCGAATCGGAAATCAGTAAGCAGCAGGGTTTGTTCTGCTGACATGTCAAAATCGCGGCCTCTGAAATCATTTGTGTTTAGTCAGAATAATACGGAAAATACAAATTCATGCATTTTTTGTCACAAGGGTTGGCATGGGTTACACAAGAGTGAAAAATTCAAAGAACTCCATCCATCCAAAAGATATGAAATAGTTCGTGATAGTAATTGGTGTTATAATTGCTTATCTCCTAATCACGGGGTTAGAGACTGTCCATCGGAACGTAGATGTACAAAGAAATATAACGTGCTCTTACATACAGGTAGGCCGGGTTCAGGGGAAGTGTCTAGGCGCGCTAGAGGCCAGGAAGGAGATAAAACTCCACGACATAATGTTTCGGAAGACAATGCTGCTGGAACTTTAGGTACGGGAACTGAAGCCGAAAGTTCGCAGACGGTCAGTACTTTTTGTTCAACCTCAAAGGGTGAGTAAAATAGTAATACTACGGTTTTGTTATCGACGGCGGTTGTTAATATTATTAATAGTCCTTTCGAAAGTCAGACAGCTAGATTTTTGTTAGATAGTGGGAGTCAAGTGCATTTACTCACCTACAAATGCTGTAAAAAATAATGTTTGAAAATTTCAAACTTTCATTCTTCGGTACAAGGTCTTGGGAAAAATTCATATCCTGTCAGAGGTACTACAGAAGTTTTATTCGGGTCAAGGTATAACTCGGACAATAAATATCTGATAAGGACTCTGCTTGTAGATAAAATTTCAGAAAGGTTGCCTAGACTCAAGGGGAATACGAGTGTTTGCGTAAATTTTAGTGACATACATTTGGCGAATGACAAATATTTCGAGCACGGGGAAATTGATGGAATTATCGTTTCAGAATTATTTGCCGATTTACTTCTGGGAGGACGTGTAACGAAAATGAAATTTCCGTTACATTCTCTATTCAAAACACCTCTTCAAGCGCTGCTAATCACCTTTTCCATCGTGGTGGTAGACGCACTCCACACATCTGAGTTGTTCTGTCAACCCTTCAAGATACGAATCACGCGTGCGCAAAAAAAGGCATATATGTGCAATCGGAGGTGATTCTGCCCTTCTTGATATCCCTTCTTGATTATTGATTGATTATCGGTGATCGATAGCGCGTATCGTATCTGATTCTCAGGTGTCGTGATAGTGTGACTTCGAAACAGGTGATAGTTATTTTGAATAATTTGAATCATCTTCAAATATTTTATCATCTTACCTATTCAATAATTTTTCAATGAATTAATATCTCCCAAGTATTGTTATATTTTTGATTAAACCGTAAAGAGTGGTGTTTTTCGAGAGACGGTGCCTGGAACATCGAAGGGTTTTCTGAAACTTCGAATATCATTGCAATCCACGAGCTTTCGACAATCTTTCTCAAGGATTTAGGATTTATTATTAATCAGTATTATTTCGACTTACTGAACCTAATATTTCCGGAATTGAGATAAAATATTTCATTTTTATATGGAAAAGTGAGGTTATCTTCAACTGAACTGAAATATATTTACTTGAGGGAGAACGGAGTACTTTCGTTTATACGTTTTTCAGTGAAACCACGGATTTCTGGCTTATTTTTCCGTTGCCGGCAAGTACCAATCTCATCAGGAGACCAGAAGTTAATCAGGGTCAATTTATCTCAGTTCCAGAAGAATATTGCTCAGATTCCTTTTGAGAAACAAAACCCTGTGGAGCAAGGACCTCTGACGTTTGGTAAGTAGTTTGCTATCATTCAATTCAATTTAAATTTAACTATCACTACTTACCAAACTGTCACAGATTCTTTTGAATCTTAGTTTCAGTCACTGTCTTGAGTTGATTTTATATACCTTGGGTAACATAGAGAGACCAGTCCTTTCAGTCACGGTTTATAATTTGTACCATTCAACTCACTAACTTCTTTGTGAAGTTTGGGCTTGGCCAAATTTGAAGAGTTGAAGGGTTACTTAGTGATACTGGGCTGACAGGTAACGGTTTTCATCATTTTGAATACTCATTGAACAATTATTTATTCTTTTTGTATACCTACTGACCTGTTTCAAAGTTTTGCGTTACATGAGAATCCAGCGTTATTGATTTGCTTGTTTCTATCGATTTCTCATATCTACCTATTTCTATCAATTTAATCAATTTATCTAATTCAATTTCTATTGATTAAACTGAGTATTTTTCTCAATATTTCTTTAACTGATATTGTCATTTTTTTTGTATTAAATTCTCTTTCCTGGAGATATTCAGATTTCATATTTTTTTTTCATGAGAGAACTTTCACTTATTCGAGTGAATTTACTAATTTCCTGAGACTGTAAATTTGGATCCAAATAGTCTATAGTTTAGAAATGATTATTGAAACATTTTTTTTCAATCCAACAAGTTGTAGTCTCAGTGACACTCACATATTTTTATTACTTTGGTCTAATACCTTGTCCCCCATCTTACATGTAAAACCATCGACCGTTGAAGAGGACCAACACCAACCACCTACTAGCTTCCTACCATTGAAGTGAGTGGACTCCTGAACTGTCATCGAAGCAGACAATAGCCGAATACCTGCTGCCAAGGATTAACCAGGTTAGCCCACAACTAGTGGCAGAAAGGGGTAGCCGCTTTGAGCCTACCAGAACCTTCGATACCTGTTGCCAGTCAACAACTAGAGGCAAAAGAGGTAGTTGTCTCAAGTAGAGTCCACTTCACCAGTCAAGGAGGAGCGTAAGTGGCCAAGTCAACAAGTCAACAGAACGGTCAGAAGGATAGACCATTGTGTGATTGATTAATTCTCCTTAATTAACTTGCTAATAACTTAATATTACTCAACAATTTGAATTGAATTGTAAAAATTCACTTAAATAAATAGGAAGTTTGCTAAAATTGAATTGATTTTTTTTCCTTCAGCAGCACATACTTCTCTTTCAGGAAGTTTGGCGTCCTAGGTTTGTTTCAAAAAGGGATCATAGTGTAAATTTCTCTGGAGGTCACACTTGCTTTTAGTAGAAATTAATTTGCATCTGCTAAGGGTGAGTGTCCCTTACCCACACCTGAGCTAGTTGTGGTTATAATTAATTGGCGCCCAACGTGGGGCCACTTTTACTTTGAGAAATTTCTTTGGAAGTTGTGACGTTCAGAGAACACTGTGATTGTCTTTTGAAACAGCTAAAGTGCTGTTGAATGAAAATTTCTCTGAAGGTTCTGTTGATTTAGAAATAATATTATTATTTGAATTTCTGAATAACTCCAAGTTTATTTATATCTTTGATTATTTTTTATTGACTTATAATAATAATAATAATAATAATAATGATCGTCTTTATTCATCAACGTACATATTATCATCACAATTATATAAGATGGAGAGATAACTGGTGAAGTTGATGAAAGGGCGAAGTATCAGCTAAAGCTGCTTTTCAACTCAACAATTATCTTTGATAATTTTTTTTCTGATTGATCATGATGGAAGTCAACGATTTGAAAGTGAATGAGATCAATTACGAGCTCAAAATAAGAGATATTGAACCTGTAGGGGACGTTAACCAAAAAAGAAAACTTTTGAGGGGCGCTTTGAACCAAGAAATGTCAAATCGTAGTTTTGCTGAGGGAAGTACTAATCCCTATGATTTCATTGTTGATACTACCGAAATGAAAGAAACTATTAATGATTTAGCCTTAGTAATTGATGACTTTTCTGGTGTTGAAAGCGACCCAACCTTCAGAAGAATCTCTTCAAGGTTAACACATCTATCTGGAAGATTGCAAAGATTAAATATTTTGGACGATACTCAAAAAACAGAAAGAAATAAACTTAAATGTCGTTTATTGGAGTTAGAGGGAGATTTTTCTCTTAAAACAACTAATGTAGTTTCTCTAGAAAATATTCATCCAATAGGAACATCTTCTCCTTCTGCAAATGTTCCCATTGTACCTTCGGCTAAATTTGTGGCTCCTTATAAATGGAACATCCATTTCACTGGTCTGAGTCAACATGAATCAGTTCAATCATTTTTAGAAAAAGTTGAATTATTGAGTACAGCAAGGGGGGTCTCAAAAAATGATCTTTTCTTGTCAGCCTGTGATTTATTTCAAGGTCCTGCTTTGATATGGTTCAATAATAATAGAAGTAAAGTTAATAACTGGGATGAACTTGTCAAAAAGTTGAAGAATGATTTTTTGCCCTATGCTTACGAAGAGGACTTGAAACGTGAAATTGATCAAAGAACACAGGGAAACAATGAAAGGGTTACTCTGTATATTTCTTCAATGGAAGGTTTATTTAACAGGCTACAAGAAAAACCTGATGAGAAGTCTGGTTAGAATTCGAGGAACTTGTTGCCATTTTATGTTTCCTCCTTAGCTTGGAATGATATTAATACCTTAGATGAACTGTCTGATTTGTGTAAGAAATTAGAAGAGTCACGAATTTGGTCCGAACGTTACAAACCTCCCCCAACGTATGATCGCTCTCTTTTAGAACCAGATTCGAGTTGTCCAGCATCTTTGACAAGCAAAAATCCCTCTTATAGAAACAATTCTTCCAATTTTCTCAATTCCCCTCGTCAAAATGTCTCTGCCATTTCTAGTATTCGATGTTTTAACTGCCGAAGGCCAGGGCACAGTTATACAGAGTGTCGAAGCCCAAGAAAGATTTTCTGTTTTGGTTGTGGGAAAGCTAATGTCACTAAGTTCAGATGTGAGAAATGTAATCCATCTCTTTCAAAAAACGAGTCAAATGGCTCTGCAGGTCTGGATGCGGTAGCCAGTTCTTCAAGACCAGACACAAGCGTCCCACTAACCAAAAACAAGAAACCTTCCAACAAAACCGCCCAAAAACAGTAAAAACTTCCGAAGGGGAATGGGAAACGTGGTTACTGCAGGTTAAAAATTTCTATAGAAAGTCCTCTCTTAGTCCAGTTTTCATCAAGAAAGCAAACGATAACCGTCCTTATCTGAATATTAATATCTTTGATGAGAAAATATCTGCTTTAATAGATACTGGAAGTAATGGTACCATTTTGGGTTCATCTGGTTTCAGTTTATTAAGGAAATATAATTTACCTATCAAATATGATAATGTTTTGAGTATTACTACTGCTGATGGAAGACCGCAGGATTCCTTGGGCTATGTATTTATTCCTATTACTGTTAATAATGTGTGTAAAGAAATGAAAGTCCTGATCATACCTTCAGTAAAACATCAGTTGATTTTAGGCATGGATTTTTTGAAACTTTTTAAGCTTTTTGTCAATTTTGTGGATTTAACTTATGACACCGCTGTATCTAGTATTTGCACAGTAAACAACATTCAGTCTGTTTCTGATTTGTCCATCTCTCAAAAGGATGAATTACAAAAAGTTATCAATCTTTTTCATGATATTGCACCAGAAAATAGATTAGGTAGAACTCATTTATTGACTCACTCAATTGTTACAACTGAAACAAAGCCTATCTGTCAAAGACAATATCCACTAAGTCCAAGTATGCAATCTCATCTGAACAAAGAAATTGATAAAATGTTAGATCAAGATCTAATTCAACCATCAAACTCTCCTTGGTGTAGTCCACTCTGGTTAGTGGAGAAACGTTCAGGTGAATACAGGGTCTGTTTTGATGGAAGAAAACTGAATGAAGTCACTGTAAATGATTCTTATCCTATGCCTTTGATTGACTCTATTTTAAACAAACTCCGTGATTCAAAATTTCTGACTTCAATCGATCTTCGTCAGGCATTTTTTCAAATTCCATTGGAACCAGCTTCAAGACCAAAGACAGCATTCGCAGTCTACGGGCGTGGTTTATTTGAGTTTAAAGTTTTGCCGTTTGGTTTATCAAATAGTCCAAAAA
The DNA here is from genome assembly GCA_032362365.1 of Zygogramma bicolorata. NCBI lineage: Eukaryota > Metazoa > Arthropoda > Insecta > Coleoptera > Chrysomelidae > Zygogramma > Zygogramma bicolorata. The sequence goes on along the minus strand of JAVJAQ010003366.1, from coordinate 74,880 downwards.
CAATGGCTCGTTTGATGGATCGAGTAATTGGCCCATCTTTGGAGCCCTATTGCTTCGTTTATCTTGATGATATTATCGTCACCAGTCCTGACTTTGAGACTCATATGCGAGTCTTGAAAGAGGTTTACCGTAGACTGAAGGAAGCTAATCTAACTATAAACTTAGAAAAATACGAATTTTGTCGTCACTCTTTAGTATTTTTGGGTTTTGTGGTAGACAAGGAAGGTTTGAGAACTGATCCTGAAAAGGTTTCAGCTATCATGAACTATCCTGCTCCTAAAACCACTACAGAAGTTAGACGCTTACTTGGTCTAGTTGGATGGTACCGTAGGTTCATAAAAGATTTTTCAGCTGTTGCTACTCCTATCTCAGATCTTTTGTGTGGCAGGAAAAAAGGTCAAAGTATCGTTTGGACTGAACAAGCCGAAGAAGCCTTTAATCAAATAGAGATCCGTTTGACCACTGCACCGGTTCTAGCGAGTCCAGACTTTTCTAAGCCTTTTGTTCTGCAATGTGATGCCTCTGACACTGGAGTTGGCTGTATATTATATCAGGAGTGTGATGGAATTGAACATCCAGTCGCTTATGCCAGCAAAGCATTGAATAAAGCACAAAGAAAATACACTACTACCGAAAAGGAGCTCTTAGCTGTCATTTTTGGCATTGAGAAATTTCGCAGTTTCATCGAAGGTACAAGATTTGTGGTAGAATCTGACCACGCTTCACTTGTTTGGATTAATAGTATGTCAAATCCTTCTGGTCGTCTGGCCAGATGGGCTGTGAAATTGTCTCAATTTGATTTCAAAATTATTCACCGTAAAGGCTCTCAAAATGTAGTAGCTGATGCTTTGTCACGTTCCATCAATGAAAGTGCTGTATTGGATATATCTTCCCTGAAACCTGACAAATGGTATAAATACATGTTATCTGAAGTCGAGAAAAATCCTGAATCTTACCCTACGTTCTGTGTAGACAATGGAGTCCTTTTCAAACATATTTTACCTAAGCATAATATCATTAGTAATACCTCCGATTGGAAAATTGTTGTACCTACGGAAAATAGATCAGAAATTTTATCATGATGACGAAACAGCTGGTCATTTTGGGATACTCAAATCATTGTCTCGCATCTTAGAGTTATATTATTGGCCCAATATCAGAAAAGATGTTTATCGTTATGTTCGTCGCTGCAATGTTTGTGCAGCCAGTAAAAGTGCTAACCTACCTAGAGCTGGTCTAATGGGTTCATACAAGAACATCAATTTTCCTTTCCAACTTATCTCTGCAGACTTATTAGGTCCCTATCCTAGGTCAAAGAATCAGAAACAGTATGTCTTAGTTATTGTGGATTGGTTCACTAAATTCGTTCTAGTACATCCTATGGCAAAAGCTACTTCCAAAGGTATCATCAAATTTATTGAGAATAATGTCTTTCTTATCTGGGGTGTTCCCCAAATATTTGCCTGTGACAATGGAAGTCAGTTTACTAGTAAAGAGTTTAAGAATTTCATGGAGTCGTATAAAGTACAGAAGATTTGGTATAATGCTAGATATCATCCTCAGGTTAATCATACTGAAAGAGTGAACAGAGTTATCGTTACAGCTATTCGATCATACATTCATGAAAATCATAAAGTTTGGGATCAGTCTATTTTCAAGGTGGCTCAAGCTATAAGATTAGCTAAACATGAGAGTCATGGTTATTCCCCAGCATTCTTAAATCTTGCAAGGAATGTTCCTCTTACTGGAGATTATTATGGAAAAATATCGGAAAATGCAAATAACATCATAGCTATCGGTGAAAAAAATCAACGTTTGACTGACATTCAGGAACTTCCAAAACTTTATGAAGATGTTCGGAAAAAGTTACATCAAGCTTATCTCCGGAATGTAAAACAGTATAATCTAAGAAAAAGAACTTTGAAATTTCATGTAGGGGACAAACTTTGGAAGAAAAACTATACTCAGTCCAGTGCTCCTAACGATTACTCTGCTAAGCTCGCTCCGAAGTATATTCCGTGTATGGTTAGCAAGGTTATCTCTAATCTTGTCTATCAGTTGAAGGACATGGATGGTAATGATCTTGGCCGCTGGCATGTCAAAGATCTGAAAGAGAACTTTTCCACGCTTAACGACTCTGATTCTGAGACTGATTCTGAGACTGATGTACCTGACCTAAAGTGACTTCCTCTAATTTTTTTGCTTACTATCTTCTCTCATCTTAATTTTCGAATTTTCATCATTTTGAACACTATCTTCAATATCTTATGGCCCGCCCCTCCGGGGGGGGGGGGGGGGGGGGGGGGGATTGGATTTTTTTCCCGCTTCTCCCCCCCCCTTTCTCTTTCCATCGAGGGGGATAGGGAGAGAGGGGGGAGGAGATATTCATTTTTCTTTTCTCTCTATATTCCTCTCTATCTCTCTCTAGATATTGCCTCTGCCTCTCTAGATTGAGTGAAATTTAAGTGGTTTTCTCTCCCCTTCCCTCTCTCGTGTAGCATGGCCTGCTCAACATCTCTCTGAGGGGGTGTATTTCCTCTCCTTGTTAGGAAATAATTGTCCTAACAATTTATAGTTATAGATTTCAAATGAGTTATTATTACTTTTCAACTTCCCTCCTTATCAACTGGTATATTAAAAGTATTCATTGTCTGCGTTATGCTGATAGCAAATACCTGGTTCTTTGTATGATGAAAATTCTTTATCTACAGATTCTTCTCTATTTTTTTTTCTCTTCACTATGGCTCTGTGGACAGGGGCCTGAGAATTCTGCCACCATAGCATACACCAGATGGTAGGTAAGAGTCCTACGACTGGCCACTTTTGATATTACATAACATCTAGTAATTTATTTGCCATTGAAGATTGCCTCAGAATATTCAAGTGATGTTAGTCATGCGGTAGCTATCTCATACTTTATCTTTTTCTTGGATCTGATATTCCATATCTTTGTGCCTAGGTGGCATGTTTTGACCAGTGGTGGTCGTATCTAGGAATTTTCAGTTCCGCTACCTGTGAGATAGTTGTACTCGTGCTTTCATTCTGAGTGTGCTTTGGTATAATCAATGGTGATCATTTGGCATTTTAAAGTCGAACCATGCCTTTTTACTGAGAGAGACAAACGACTGACTGTGTTTTATACGTTTCATCCGTTACCATTTTCACAGATATGTATCTAGTATCTATCTCCCTATGGAACCTGTTACATTTTTCTGATAGTCAACAGTTGTAGACAGTAGAAAAGTGACAAACCATTCAGTTGTGCATTTTGTGATTGGAGTGATGTTTTTGAACTTTATATCTTTCGATATCTCCTTAAGGAAAATCTGTTGTACAAGAATCAGACCTCCATTTTCATTGAATCTAGCATTACAGTTACGGTTGTCATTTTTGTCTGCTCTGTGTTCGATGACTTTTTTTGAAATTGTGGAGCATTTATCTTATATCTTGATGAATTGATTTCTGTAGATGGTTGAAAATAACTGTTTTTCTCAAGCAAACCAGTCGAGTTGAGTCCTCTTGATATTTCTATTATATCTGAACATTTCTTATCTTTATCTTTCTTGCATCTTTATCTCTTCCTTATCTTTCATCTCTATCTTTACTTCCTATCTTCTCTCTCCAGGGTATTTTTGGGGTTAATTGTTTTGTTGATTATGGGATGGCAGCTCCCTTGTTGCTGGACGATCTTGTGGTGGGTTCGGCTTGGCGAGTCGTTTTGGCTGTTGAGGTTCCATGCTAATTCATCTGGGGTATCGATGTGGTCATAACGCAAACCTTCCACGCTGTTGGGAGTTTGGTTTTGCCAACGTAGTCACCATATTCGATGTCTTAGTGGTCTTGGTTGGAATTTTAATAGCGGGATTGATTCGATGGGTTGGGTCCACTCCACCTCCCATTCATTTGTATTGAATGTTGTGTCTGCTAAGGTACCAAGACTTAAGGCGGTTTGGTGTCATGCATTTCAATGCCTTCCCAATTTTTTTGTCTGTTGGAGACCTGGTGTGATGGGCGCGAGCATAGTTCAGTCCGGCAGCTTGACTTGTCGAGCAGAGTCCTTGGAAGGGTGAACTTGGGGGGTGTCGTGTGCGCTAGCGTGGAGGTCTAGGCCGGTCAACGTGTGAAGCTCGCCTAAGAGCGGTCGTGCGGCACTACTGAGGGATCCTGAGCTCCTTGGATTCGTCGAGACTGAGGACTTGTTCGCGGTATCAAACTCAGGAGGATCTCTGAATTTTTGTGTAGGGGTTTTGTGGTTTAGCCACTTTCAGCCTGGTAGAGCTATATCTCACCCCAATTGAAGTGGACAATTGGCTATCTCTGTCTTTTGCTAATATTTATCTTAACTTCATTTCCTTTTTTGTTTCCACACGTGGATTCTTGTGGGGTTTCTGTTACTGCTGTGATGGTTGGTGTGGTGCTTTAACATTGAACTCAGGGACGAGTGGTATCAGATGTTTCGATGGCGCAGCATTCTCATCTAGCAGCGAAAAGATCATCTGATCTGAGTTCGGTGTTGAATGATCACTCTTAGCTTTCGCTTCAGGGACAGGAGGCCAGCAACAATCCACAGACACCAGTTTAACCGAGCGTTGACTGTTTTACCTATGAATCTGTATCTCTCATATCCATTGAAGTATTGTATCTTTTTATAATATCTGATATCTCTGAATTTTTCGGAACTTTGTCATCTGGTGGAAACTAGTGGAAAAACTCAAAAACCTCAGATTTTTGACTTTTTCTTACCGGGAAGAGGTGGAGGGTATGAAGGGGTTCCCGGTAGCAGTATAGACTACGTTGGGGTATGTTGTGATGGGTAAAATTCCGGTTTGTCCTATACCAGATTAGCACACATTTTTTACGATATTAGCGGAGCCGTCACTTGAGCAATTAGTAAAGAGGTTCTGGGAAGTTGAACAGGTACCGAAACATTCACTTCCGGATCCAGAGGAAGCGGCATGTGAAAAAATGTATCTGAGCACTGTTAGTAGGAATGAGACAGGTAGGTTTATGGTAGGGATTCCATTCAAAGGGTCGTCCACATCTTTGGGAGATTCAAAATCACTTGCTGGATCCAGGTTGCCATCTTTAGAAAAAAAATTGGGTAGGTCGCTTCAGTTACGCATGGAATATAATAGGGTAATGCAAGATTTTATTGATCAAGGTCACATGCAGTTAGTCTCGGATGAGAGGTTGGACCTCCCATCATATTATATTCCCCATCATGCGGTGTTTAAGTCTGAAAGCACAAGTACACCTGTTAGAATAGTTTTAGATACCAGTGCCCTTTCGGAAAGTGGTCTGTCACTTAACGATTTGTTATTCAGTGGGCCGAAATTACAGACAGACATATTCACTTTACTCATCAGTTTCAGGTTATTTAAAGTAGCATTAACTTCAGATGTCTCCCAGATGTTCAGACAAATAAAGGTCAGGAAAGAAAATTGTAGGTTCCAAAGGCTCCTGTGGCGGTGCGACTGTGAGAAAGAAATCGAAACATTTGAACTGAAAGTTTTGGCCTTTGGTTTGAAATCTAGCCCGTATCTGGCACTGAGAACAGTGAAACAATTGATTTCTGCATAGGGACATAGATTTCTCTTGGCAGCAGAAGTAGTCTCTAGAGATTTATATATGGATGACTTAGTATCGAGTGTACCTAGTGAAACGGAAGCTTTCAAATTATATAAAGAGTCAATAGGACTATTTTCAGCGGGCAAATTTGATTTGAGAAAATGGTCTACAAACCCTACATCTCTTTTGCAGAAAATTCCAGAAGAGAAAAGATTATCTAGTACAGTTGTTTTTGAAGATACTAAAATTTTGGGGATGCGATGGAATCCAAACCTTGATAATTTGAGCTTCAATTTGGATATTCCTAGTTCGAAATGCACAAAGCGTATGGTGTTATCTGCGGTTGCTCGTTGTTTTGATCCGATCGGGTTAATCGCGCCTTTCATCATGTATCTGAAGTTGTTTGTGAAAAAATTTTGGGCATTAGAGTTAGGATGGGATGATGAACCTCCGAGAGAAATGGTACAGTTATGGAAAGGGTTACGTGAAGAATGGTGCGAGTTAGGTGAATTCCATCTCCCTCGACATGTGTATGCGGAAAAAACCTCACCAGTTATATTACTTGCCTTTGCGGACACGAGTAACGATGGTTACGGAGCGGTTGTGTATTTGCGATCTGCCAATAAGGAAGGAAGAATAACGGTTAGCCTTTTGAGTGCAAAGTCTAAAGTTTCTCCAGGTCCATTCAAACTGATGACAATTCCAAGACTGGAACTCTGTGCCGGTTTGTTGTTATCGGCTCTGGTTGAGCACATCTTACAAGTTTACAGTCCTAGGATCACTATATCTAAGGTGATGGCATTTTCAGATTCCACTACTGAGATTCAGTGGTTGAAATCGCCACCGAAAGATATTTTTGTTGCCAATCGTATAGGACAAATTCGAGAGAATCTACCTGGTGCATTGTGGTTCCATATAGATGGTGAAAATAATCCAGCCGACTGTTTGTCACGGGGTCTCACGCCTTCTCAGCTTGTCAAGCACGAGTTGTGGGTTTCCGGTCCGGATTGGATGAAACTGGAAGAAAAATATTGGCCTATCGATGCGAATGTTGAATTCACTCAGGAGGCCTTCATTCGTAGCAGGAAAATCTGCATTGCAACAGAGGTTGTGGAAAATAACCCCCTTCATGATTTGATTTTGCGAAGCTCTTCATGGAATTTCATTCTGAGGACCACTGTGTGGGTACTTAGATTTTTGAAAATCCTCCCTTTGAAAGCTTAAATCTCTTTCACGGATTTACCACAAGCGGAAACGACTTCAGTGAAAATTATACAATTTAGATATTTTCAGGATGACATTCAGCGATTGGAAACGGAAAATCGATGTTCGGCGAAATTACGTAAGCTGAAACCTTTTTTTTTTCAGGATGGGTTGCTCAGGGTGGGAGGTAGACTGACTCATTCAAATTTGAGATTTCCTCAGCAGCATCCTATTATTTCGCCCAAAAAGGACCCATTTGTTGAACGACTGGTCGATCATTACCACAAAATTTATATGCATACTGGACCTCATTTATTGGAGGCAATTATTAGACAAAAATATTGGATTCTTGCGGGACGAAATTTGATCAGAAGTCGGGTGTATGCTTGTAGTGATTGTTTTAGGTTGAGGCCGAATTCCCCAAATCCTATTATGGCAGACTTACCCATGTGTCGAGTTCGCCAATCCAATGCTTTCACACACACGGGTGTTGATTACTTTGGACCCATTAATATCACTCTCGGGCGCAAAAGAGGTTAACAAGTGAGAAAAGCATATGTGTGCTTATTTGTGTGTATGGCTGTGAAAGCCATCCATCTTGAACTAGTTAGTTCCTTGTCAACCGCACACTTTCTTCAAGCGTTTAAAAGATTTATTTCTCGTCGCGGTCCTTGTAGGGTTTTATATTCGGATAGGGGCACTAATTTTATTGGGGCAAAGAGTTTATTGTCAGAGATTCATACCGTCATAAACTCAAGGGAGTTTCTTATGGGGGGGGGGCTATGGGAGAGTAATGTAAAGGCGGTCAAGAACCATTTATATAGAGTCGTGGGAGATCAGTTGCTTACTTACGAAGTGTTTTCAACAGTTTTGGTGCAAGTTGAAGCACTGTTGAACTCTAGACCCCTTTGCAAACTGACTTCCGATGCGTTTGCTCCCCAAGCGTTAACATCTCATTTTTTAACATTATCCCCATTGACGTTTATACCGTCAGAAGATGTTACTGATATTAAATTGAATAAATAAGATAGGTTTCAGTTAATAGACAGAATGGTGCAGGATTTCTGGAAAAGGTGGCACTTGGAATATTTGTCTTCGTTGTAAACCAGAGAAAAATGGAGTGAACAGTCTCCCAATTCGAAAGTTGGTTCAGTAGTTGTATCGAAAAGTGAGGATTATCCTCCCCTCCATTGGCCTCTGGCAATAATTACGGACGTCCATCCTGGAAAGGATGGCATCATCAGAGTTGTGACTCTCAAGACGAAAAAGGGAATTTTCACTAGGCCTGTGGTGAAGGTTTGCCCATTACCAACCCAATAAGCGTTTCAATGAGTTTATTTCAGTTTATAAGTTGGCTGGAAGGTAAAGTAAATGTCTGGCCGAATTTTGAATAGGTTCAAGTTTTCAAGTGATCAATTTGTATTCATCGAATTTAAGTTTGATTAAGTTATTATAATGCTGTATAAAATTAGTGTGATTTCCGTGAGTTCCGCTTTAAGTGAGCTGAAAAACAAGTTTTCAGGGCGGCAGGTATGTTTGCGCTCATATTTTATTTTTAATATTTGGGAAAATAAAGTTAATTACGGCAACGTCGCGACTGACATTGTTTTTTCTTGGAAAAACACCAGGAAGAGTCAGTAGATTTGCATAGAGAAGACGGGTCATGCGAATTGTCGAAGCTATCGAAAAATTATATATAGTTATAGTCACAGAAAATAAATGAACTATATTTTCCTACTTCCTTCTTTCCATTCTTATACCTATACCATATCAATATAGTGAGTGGAAAATTGGGTCTGCGGAAGTTTCGGTAAGTCGATTTTATTTTTCATTATTTTACAGTCCATTGACAACATCTTTCACGGGAAAGAGAAAATAATATCGAACACATCGGTACCACGAAACAACAACTCAAGAGCATGAAAGAAACTGCAGGCTAGGGCGAACTGACAAATCGGCGGTGGCGGAACATGCACTGAGTGAGGGTGACATAATAGTGCAAGCGCTGCGAAACATTCCGTATGCAAAAACCAATGACCACATTCCTGATTGATGATTTGAGTTAAGAAATACTTAATAAATGATATTGTAGAGGTTGCCGGACGAAATTATGGTTAAGTTTTTTTTTTGCCCTATAATAGTTTCCGATTCCATCGCTGTAGCTGCGAAAAAAAATTGTTATTGACTAATAACACCTGGTTTAGGTGAGGTATGGAAAAAAACGGCAAGATTCAATTCAATACAAATTTAATAAAAAAAGTGGTTTACCTATTAATGAGTAGTGGAAAATTCATTAGGGTAAGTTTTGACAATAATTGCCGATGCATTTGCAAAGGGAAATACAATTGATATCGCTTTTTCTACAAGTGCAAAACATTATCAGGCATTCAGCACTATATTTGCAAAGCCTGATCAAAGAATTTGGCATAGGTGGTTTTGCCATTTGCACCGGGTACAACTTTCCATCTCGTCTTTCATAACCGAATTGGAGTAAGTTCGTAGGCCCATGTATTGCAGCCCTTAAGTAATGTAAATAGAAAACATCAAAAGTTCTGATAATTTCAGATACATTTGAATTGAATCTCAGCTTAAAAGAGTTTTTTGTCCGATCGTTCAAACCAAATCCCTCAACAACTACTATTCGATAGCTTATGCCAAAAGTGGATGTTGAGTACGAAAACATGGAAATCTGCACAATTTATAAAAAATTGTTCATTTCCTCCACGAACAGCAACAAAAATATTGCTGAAAATCCTTCAATCTGCTTCTAGGTGATTGGACTTCAAGTCTAGCAATTCAGAAGACCTATTACCTTGGAGCTTGAAGATTTTTTGGAGTCTTCATATCCACCGGTAATACACAAATCTTTTTCAGCATTGATTTTTGAAAAGTTGGAGAATACTTGCAGAGGAATTAAACGAGCTGCAGTTTATTTTTCAAACAAGAAAAAAACCTTTTGCAGCCAGCTGGGATTTTGGTTGAACGACTTGATGTATATATTTTCAGTCCCTTTCAGTTAGTTTCGGTTTAGCACTGTGTGAGGTGTTCTTTTTTTAAATGATTTATTCAACGTCGGCCTGTTTCCCTTACCAAGGCCAATCATCGACGCCGGTGACCACATTTCCCCCAACCAGAAATTTTGCCGAACACTCTGGTATTCCAACCAGAGGTAGGGATCCTTTACGAGTCCAACAACGATGGACTCAGGACCGCCGGCTTCACGTCTCCTCCAAAGGACAGCATATCCTCAATATATCTTTTGTTCATTGATATATTGCCTGCGAGCTATGATATAATACTTTGCTGCAGTTTTATGAGCTTTCGATGCGGTCTTTCCCTGCTGCTTAGCTTGAGATATCGAATGACTAGTCAACCTGAAGAGCTAGGCCATGCCCGTGAGGTATTCTTTTCATCAATCTTTTGTTGATTAACTATCATGATTGTAACGTGCATAGAATCTTCGCCTTGTCACTGTTCCTTTGAAAGTCATTGTCACAGTGTCTAAGATTTTTCATCAGTGTAGAATATGTTTCGATTTAGTTAGGTAGGTGGTGAATGAATTCGGTTAGAGCTATATGTTGCGGTGTCTTTCTGTTCTTTATACTGATGTATATCACTAAACATCGCTAATGCTTCATGGAGTGTAGTGCCTGACAATTTTAGATTTTGACTGCTAAATGAGGCTTGTATGAAAGTCTTCCATTCCGGCGTAAATGTGCATTTCTTCGCGGCATCTTCTATAAGAAATTCATCACACAACTAGTCCTTTGGTGTGAGTTCAATAGTGGATAGTTCTTTCCGTAATTCTTTAGCACGCATGACGATTCTGTTACAGTCTAGCCGACGTACACGTTCAGCTAAAAAAATTGTTCTAAAATTGTTCGTTTTCGTTAACCAGCTGACGAACGTCAACCCTCATAAGTCGAAACTTGTGCGAGCAATGGATCAACGAGGCCTTACCTCTTAACGTGCGATTACCCAGCACGGTGGCCCGGCGAGGATTCGAACCCCGGCCTTCCGCTTGATAGGCAGATATGCTAACCACTACACTACCGAGACCACTGCTATTTCCTTTATGAACTTCCTGCCATGAAAACCAAAGAAGATTGCTTTCTCCCACTTAGATATGAGAATAAAACCTTGTTACCAAATTTATCGATCAGCATCACTTTGAGATCACGATTAGAACTACATCCTCTACTTCAGCGGGTACAGTCATGCGTTGAGCCAAGTATGTCAGTTCAAAAGCGGTCATCGAAACACCGTCTTTTATATCCGACATTAATTTGTCTAAAGCAGCCAGTAACTGTTTTTGGGATGTTTGTTGTTGGTCGACCTCTTACGTTACTAGATTTTGGTTATGAAACGTAATTTCTGTAACACGATGTATGATATTGGAAGTTTCTGCAAACGAATCTTCCGGTGTTTCGTATAACAACTTTTTGTGAATATTTCATAGTATTCTTGACGCGAAGTATCGAAAAACAGCAAAGCTGCTGAAATTTCAGTTGAAAGATTACTTTTTTTTAATTTGGTTTTTGTCGTATTACCACAAATGGAACAGCATGATAGTCCAAGAACCAGGTACTTTTTTTCTGCAATCTTCTACAGAATTGATATTCTTCTTGAGAAATGTTCGGGGGTGTCCCGTGAATATAAATTCAAGTTGGCGGGACAGGGGGGGTTGAGCTTCAGCCGCCATCTTGGAAAACACGTTTTATCGAATATCTCGTGAACCGTGCATCGTACGATAAAAACAGTGAGGATCGTTTTTGTAGATAATGAAAGTCTCTGCAACTTTTATTCGAAACTTTTTTTCGTATAAAGCATAGGTTTTTATTTATGGCGCGCCAAACTTTTTTCAACATGGTTATTGCTGAATATATAGTTAACGGTTGATTATAAAAATGGTGACAAAATGGTTAAGACTTTCACGGCCGAGGTTATTAGTATAACTACTTCTCTTCGGGCTTGAAGGCCGTCGTTCTTTGGAATTTCTTCCTGACGTTTCGCTAGCGCGAGTGGCCAGCTTCTTCAGAGGCTTATTCATCTTCCGATATACTATTAAAAATGGTAATAACCAAATTTGTAGAACATAAAATTTTCAATAAACTTTATTCCAAACTGCACGATGCTCGAAGTCCGCTGTATAAGGAACTATCTTTTTTAATTTTGATTTCTTCATAAAGGAAGCTTAGAGCATCGTGCAGAAATCTTGAGGAAGCAATTTGCAAGTTTTAAGTTTCGGCTTTTTTAATTTCAAATAATTAACATTTTTTTCAGTAATTCCGTCAAAATTAATCATTTCAAAATTTCATAAAATCTGAACCACTCGAACGATTTGCTCCGAATTTGACGATAACTTTATTTTTTAAATACTCAATTCATATTATAAAATTCTCTCCAACTTTTCGAAATTCGGACAAATTTTAGCAATTCGATGGTTTTTCCGAAATAAAAAAAAATCTGTAGGATCCGAACCGTTTGACCGATTCTCTCCAATCTTTATACCAACATCACTTTTATAATACTCTATTAAAAAAAAATCAGCTTGATGTTTTGAAATTTGCAAAAATTGGAGCGATTTTACAATCTTGCGAAAAATAAAAATTTGTATAGATTAACGCTTGTGCGAAACGCGAACGCTGTAGCTCAAACCGTTCTCGAGTTACAAACGTTTCAATTTTACAGTGCCAGGCACACACACACACACGCACACATCCGGACAGTTTTTCTAAATTAAAAAATTTCAACCGAAACTATCAGTACTACACAGTACATGGTGTGTGTAAAATACAGTTTGAATATCTTCTTTGCATATTACCTTATGCTTTTTAAGTCTGTGAGCAGGAGCTCATGCTGTTTCTCTTCTCTTCTAATGCTCGCTAATAACAGAGTGTGCATACCTCTTTCTTTCACTGTCACTACAGTTCCTTCACTCAAAGATTTCTCGCATATAAAACAAGCAATCATTTTCAACGATGTTAGATAAAATAACTTTATAAAAAATACAATCTGTACACAACGCACAAGTATTCACTCTAAGCGGTAGCACAAGACTGACGCGTCTACAGCGTTATAGCTCCTAAAGTATCAATTTTATGGAAAAAAACTTAAAATAAAGTTCATTGGAAATTTTATGTTCTACAAATTTTGTTTTTACCATTTATACTGTTTCATCAACCGTTAACTATATATTTAGCAATAACCATGCTGGGAACAGTTTGGCGCGCTATAAATGAAAACCTATGCACTATACGGAAAAAAGTTTCGAATAAAAATTGAAGAGAAGTTTATTATCTACGAAAATGATCCCCACTGTTTTTGTCGTACGATGCATGGTTCACGAGAAATTTGATAAAACGTGTTTTCCAAGATGGCGGCTGAAGCTCAACCCCCCCTGTCCCGCCAACTTGAACTTATATTCAGGGGACACCCCCAAACATTTTCCAACAAGAAAATCAATTCTGTAGAAGATTGCATTATGAACCTACTTTTTTTGCTCTGGCTCTTGGCGTATGAGTCACTCAACGAATCGCTGTTGCTTTTTTTGATTTGCGGGTCAGTTGATGGGCCAGCTACGCCCTGTGTTGGTAATGAAGCTCTTTCTTCCAGCACTCTTATGCAGTGACGACAAGGAATGTTTTCTGCGCCGACATAGCTGGCCATGCAACATTTATACCACGAGAAGTGTTCTTCATCAGCATTCAGATCGAACAACTTCTCAAATTTGTCTGAAATTTTGTCTTCGCGTCGACTTGCTGCTTTTGAATAGTTTCTTCTGGTTCATTCACCAGTTCACCATGATTTGTCGTTCCCCTTTTTATTAAATTTAATAATTATAGCGATATTTATTCACTTCAAAAAAAGTTATCACAAAATTCGAAGCACTGCTATTTTATAATTATGGAAAATGTATCCGTTATAATAAAAGATGGAGTTCAGCTATAACTGAAGTCCCAGAAACTGTTGAGAAAAGCGCGGCCCGCTCCAAAACTCGAGAGAAGGTATGTGACGCTGGGAAAGAGATTTATAATAAAACTGACAACGGGCTATTCTGGCAACTTTCAGTTCCAGGTTTGAAAGGATCTTGCAAAAACATTCTAGTCGAGAAATAGCGGTCAATGGTTTTTGCATTTTATACAACATATTTTTTCACAACTACAGCGATGGAATCGAAAGCTCCTATTATAGGGTAGAAAAAAAAACTGTACCATAATTCCGTCCGGCAACCTCCAAAATATTATTCATCAAGTCTTCCCCAACTCAAATCATCAATCAGAATGAGGTCATCGATTTTTTCAAACGGAATGTTTCGCAGCGCCCGCTCTATAAGGATTCTGTTTGAAAATGCTAAACTGATTGCCCCCAACCAGGGTTACCATAGCCGACTGGTACGGGAGGCGGTAGACATCCAAAAACATACGGACAATTTCAACAGAAAAGAAGAAGCGTTGAGTCTAAACAGAATTTGGAATCCCATTCTGAGGAAATCAAGAATAACTAATGAAATCACGGCAGGTAGTGCGGCAACCCGACAGAAGTAATCAACACTCCAGACTACCTGAATCAATGTAAATATGCCCTGAAGAAATCAAAACGTTCAGTCATCGGAAATGAGTAAGCCTCTGAAGAAGCTGGCCACTCGCGTTAGCGAAACGTTAGGAAGAAATTACAAAGAACGTCGGCCTTCAAGCCCAAAGAAAAGTAGTTATACTAATAACCTCGGCCGCGAAAGCCTTAACCATTTTGTCAAAAACCTCTACGGGGAGGAAATATGGAGACTATACAACCAACTTGAAAATGGTAGGAAACGGAAAGCACACTTACTGGAGACGTTGACATTTATATGTCGCTGTCGGGACTTCAACAACATACCAACCTTTTTAAGGCTGAAACGGACTCTTAAATCAACTCAGGCTAATCGAATCTACTCGCGGAGTGAAAATGCTTTTCTACGAGAACGAATATATCATACAAGGAGCCAGCTAGCAGAAACGGACAAAGCCTTGCCGAAGCGACACTTAGAGCTTAGCAACCGAATAAAACCTGAAGATAAGTAAGGAATGAACGGGACAGAGTAAGTGAAAACCACAAAAAGAAGTCTGAAAAACGGAGCAAGACTAGAATTTCAGCCGTCCCACGCTAAGACTTGTCCAGGGTGGTGATAAACCGAACAGACGAAATGTCGGTATTAGCACGAGGCGGTAATTTCGCGGTCATCCCGCGGCAGGTACCAAACGACGAAATTATCGCCAATACGAAAGCGGCAATCAAGAATTTACCAGATGAGAAAGCAGAAGAAATCAGGATCGTGACAGCGAATATTCTAAGCAAGGCACGCCCACCAAAATGCAATATCACAAAAAGAGAGATTGCAGCCTTGAGAAGCTTGTACTCTGATGAGGGGATCACGATCCTTCCAGCGGACAAAGGAAACGCCACGGTCCTTCTGAAAACGGAGGAATGTAATAGCAAGATTAAAGAACTTCTAGAACCCACGAACTACCGCAAACTTAGAAGGGATCCAACACAATCAAAGTTGAGGAATGTAAACAAACTCTTTAAGTCTTCCACACTGTCGGAAACCATACAGAATACCGTTCTCAGAAATGAAGCCGTTCGACCCAGGCTCTACGGTCTTCCGAAGGTGCATAAACCCAACATACCACTGAGACCTAGAGTCAGTGCCCCAGGCTCACCTACCTATCACTTGGCAAAACATCTGGCCTCACTCCTCCAGCCTCATGTCGGAGGAACAAACTCCTACGTCAAGGATTCGACAGACTTCGTTGGTAAAATTAGAGGCTTGACCTTGGAACCGACAGATATCATGATCAGCTTCGATGTTGTGTCCTTGTTTACCAACGTCCCACTGGAAGACTTTCTGAGGGGGATAGCCTGCCTGTTCCCAAGTGATATCGTCAGCCTTTTTAGAGCATGCCTGACGGGGAGTTACTTTCAATGGAGTGGAAACTTCTATGAACAATTGGATGGAGTGGAGATAGAAAGTCCACTGAGCCCAGCGATAGCCAACTTCTTCATGGAACGTTTTGAAGAGAAGGCAATCGACGCCTTCGATCTGAAGCCGACCTTGTGGCTATGTTACGTGGATGACACCTTCGTCGTCTGGAAACATGGAAGGGACGCTCTGAACCTTTTTCTGGACCACCTGAACGCTCAACACCCCAGCATCACATTCACCATGGAAACCGAACAGAACCAG
Organism: Zygogramma bicolorata; assembly: GCA_032362365.1. NCBI lineage: Eukaryota > Metazoa > Arthropoda > Insecta > Coleoptera > Chrysomelidae > Zygogramma > Zygogramma bicolorata. The sequence goes on along the minus strand of JAVJAQ010003366.1, from coordinate 58,883 downwards.
CAGATAGCATTCTCAGCTGTTCTGATTGAACGATGTGGTGCTAGACTAACCCACAAAGTATACCGAAAACCCACGCACACGGATTGGAACATGGCCAAAAGAGAGGAATCATATCTACCCTAACTGAATGTGCTCGAAGAATATGTGAACTAGAGCATCTAGAGCAGGAACTGGAACATCTTCAAGTGACCTTGAGGTCAAATGGATACAGTGTATCTGAGATCAACAGGGCTATGAAACTGAAGAGTTCCACGGTTCAAAACAGGGAGGACTCTCAGGTAGTTGCAAATGCATATCTGCCATATATCCCAAGGGTCACTGACAGAATAAAAACGATTTTCAAGCCGACCAAGGAGATCCAACACAGCCTCAAGTCGGCTTGAGACAAAAGAGACCCACTGTCAGCAGCAGGGGTTTATCTCATACCGTGCACCTGTGGGAAGGTACACATTGGTAGCACGAAAAGATCCATGGGAACAAGGCTGAAAGAGCATGAAAGGAACTGCAGGCTAGGGCAAACTGACAAATTGGCGGTGGCGGAACACGCACTGAGTGAGGGTGACAACAAGATTCTGTTTGAAAATGCTAAACTGAATGCCCCCAACCAGGGTTACCATAGCCGACTGGTACGGGAGGCGATAGAGATCCAAAAACATACGGACAATTTCAACAGAAGGGAAGAAGCGTTGAGTCTAAACAGAATTTGGAATCCCATTCTGAGGAAATCAAGAATAACTAATGAAATCACGGGCGGTAGTGCGGCAACTAATAATGATGATAATTCCCCGAACCCGGCAGAAGTAATTAACACTCCAGACTACCTGCATCAATATAAATACGCCTTAAGAAATCGAAACGTTTAGTCATCGGAAATGAGTAAACCTCTGAAGAAGCTGGCCACTCGCGCTAACGAAACGTTAGGAAGAAATTCCAAAGAACGTTGGCCTTCAAGCCCAAAGAAAAGTAGTTATACTAAAAGGATATATTTCTTAACATATAGCAGCTTCACGTAAAGAAGTCACTCTCGGCCCATGTATTGAAATACCCTGTAGAATCGTGATAGTTAGTTTGTGCTTGCAGTAAACCGCATATTGATAATCATTCGTCACTTCACCAGCAAATTCACTTCCTTCGGTCTACAGGTAATTCGTAGTATAACGTTCAGAATTACCTTTTCAGGACACTGAAACCTTTTGATAACGAGTTGACTCTTTCCTTTCTGCCTCCCAAATTTGGCCCAATCGTTTCACTTCGGCTCAATACGGTAACTTATCTGAAAAATGTAGTAAGTATTATAGTTATTTCAATTGAGGTTAGGACAGAGTCAAATGTAGTTGTGAGTCGTAATGAAGAATTTTATTGAATTTTTTCATCCCTTACCTTGAAACTGAGTCGGGAGCCTGGTCATGTCTAATTGTTTCTACAATAATTCGGATCGTCTTGTTTACATGTTTATTTTTCAACTTGAATGACAGGTCAATATTCATAATTAATATTCGAGGTTGACGTACATACATGCACATACATACATATACATACTCTTTATTTCCTTTTGACAATTGAACATTGTATAGGAGACGTCAAATTACATTACAATTACGTGCTCAACAGTAGGCACTTCTTCAGTGTTGTCAGGCATCCAGATTTAAATTCTGTGGAAGTCGGCCTATTTTATGGAGTATCGAGAGATATAGAGCTATTTGTTCATTCTGGAAGGCATTGAATGAGATATTACGTTATGTTTTCACCTGGTTTGGAGGTGAATGCGTAGTTTTCGTACCGAACGGATAACCCCATTAGCCCATCTGGCTTGGTCGGTTCTGTGACAGTGTTTTTTTTTTAAAAAACCAAGAAATCATTGTTGAACTACGGAATTTTGGTTTGAGGAAATTTATGATATCTAGAATCATTCTTCGATGGGATCCATTTTTCGAGTCATCATTGTTGAATTTGGGTATAACTGGTAGTGCCGGAGTGCATATTTTGATATTTACCCGATTTTTGAACTCTGCTGAGGATTTCTTGTATACCTTGCCTCGCCATACGTGCAGGAAGTGTGATCCTGTATTCTTTAAATGCTTCATTGTATCCATCAGCTATGTTTCAGTACTGAGACTCTCTATTTTCTGTTTTTCGAGACTTGAATGTAATTTTCTGGAATTCACAATAGTTTTCCCTTATTGACAGATTCCATGAGGCCGAAAATCGTTTAAACGAAGAAAATGCCCATGTAACTGACGAAATTCAATTTGGAAAAAACAAGAGGAAACCCCTCACGGCCAGGATATGTTGCAGTGTCTTATTGCATCTTTGTTCATCTTGTGAGTTGTATGATTATTTTGTGAAACTTTTGTCGAAATGTTTGTGATACTGTTTCACCCACATTATTTATGGTGTGATTCTATAATGATTTTTCGGGTAAAACTTGTTAGGGAAGTGGACTCGTTTATTTTTTTCTATTTGTGTTTTGGTGACCTAATACAATTTGGTATGCTCAATTTCCTTCTTATTTTCATTTGAAAAAAATGGAAAATCCTTGACAATATTTTTCCTGTCTCTAGGGTTTTGGGATTTCTGGAGTTTTTGGAGTTTGGGAATTTTTGGGATTCGTGGATTTTGGTTGGAACCCCGCTGGATAATTCTTGGTACCCGATTGTATATAACGTGATTTACTGACCAATATCTACAGGGTGATCTTCCGAATAGTTCCAGTACATACATGGTGATTCAATATTCGATATCTACAGGGTGAACCTTGCATATCTTGCTGGAGTTCCACTGCAAACAGGGTGGAGTTGCTGGATTATATATACCTACGAGGTGAACATAAGGAAGATTCCTCATATATAGGATGCACGCAATTGTTAAAAACCTGCTCAACTATTACTCATTTGCTACATATTTTTCTACAATTTGATTGATAGCTATTGTGTAAACTATAGACTGTAGAGGGTATATAACTTATTATTTTTATTATTGATATTCGCGGTGCAATAGTTTTGGTTATATTCTGCTCATTCTTGTTTATTGCTCAATCTCTACGATATTATTTCAGTGTATTTGATATCTATCGTGAGGCAGAAATTGAAGGTGAGATCTGTGGTACATTTTGATGTGAAATTGAGAGCATGCGCATGAGCTCAAGTGACGCTTTGTCAATTGCTTATTCGGTACCCCAGTCAATTTCCGTGTGGGTGATCAGGTAGTAGTTGTACAACATTGCTGTGCATACAAATAATTTTTTTTTATTCTGTTGTGCTTATTTCTCATCGGTATTTCAAGTATTACTTGCTAGCGCCTATAAGCGTTGTCAATACTGCTAATCATTACTTCATTGCTTATATTGCTTATCATCGCTTATTTGCTAGGAGGCTTCAAGCATTCGATTATAGTTGATTGTTGTTTATGAAATTGCTCTGCATTGCACGAACTTGCTCAAGGATCCTCAATTGGTGAAGCTTACGATTATCACTAAAGAGTTTGTTCAAATACTTAATTTTTTTTGGGTAACAATACCTAGTGAGGTGTTCTTTGGTAATTAATGAATATATAAGTAATTATTTTTCTTCACTTCAATAAACGAAGTTTTCTTGAATAATTGTTTATATTCCAATCTTGATGGTGAATTGAAAGATTGGATTACGTTTGATTGGGCATTTGGGTGGGAGTCAATTTGCCTGGCGCCCTGTTGACACCTTTCATTTATTGATTTGATAATAATCGATTGAACCTCCCCATCTACACTGGAGTTAGCCGCAAATGCCCACTTGTCCTCCTACAACTGTGGTCAAGGAATTTTAGTACATTTAGCCTGTCGTTGTATATTGTGTCAGTATAAGAAGGGTATATTTTTCACTAATATGTCATTTAAAATTGTCAGCAAAACATTTTTTTCACGCTCTGACCAATTGAACCCCTTCGTTCCGGCTGAATGAATATCTAATGTCGACTTCTCGCATATTATTTTTTTTTTCATTGCCAACGAATAATTTAAAGCGCAACTGTTACCTCGACTAAATCGTACGCCGCGCCGATGCTTTTCAATAATTTTCTCATGCGTGAACGACAACAAACGTTCAGGATTTCACCAGTGTAAATAAATATTCTATAGATGCTCATTTCTCGTTATAATTGCATTCATTCATGACCGTTAGATCTCACGGAAATCAGTCCCCAGAACACCAAACCAAAACATTCACACTTCACACACATTTTCAGAACTAAGTAGGCATCACCAACAGATGAAACAAAATTGTTATAGTATGGAACGGGTTTTTATTGTGGTGGTTTCGAAATTTCCAGTTGCTCAATGTCACCAAATAAGATATTGATTTTTCTTCAAATGTGGGGGGGGGGGGGGGGGGGGGGGGGGGGGGGGGGGGGGGGGGGGGGGGGGGGGGGGGGGGGGGGGGGGGGGGGGGGGGGGGGGGGGGGGGGGGGGGGGGGGGGGGGGGGGGGGGGGGGGGGGGGGGGGGGGGGGGGGGGGGGGGGGGGGGGGGGGGGGGGGGGGGGGGGGGGGGGGGGGGGGGGGGGGGGGGGGGGGGGGGGGGGGGGGGGGGGGGGGGGGGGGGGGGGGGGGGGGGGGGGGGGGGGGGGGGGGGGGGGGGGGGGGGGGGGGGGGGGGGGGGGGGGGGGGGGGGGGGGGGGGGGGGGGGGGGGGGGGGGGGGGGGGGGGGGGGGGGGGGGGGGGGGACCTATGTATGTTCCAGTTGTAACATGGATGTACTAAAAAAATCTTTGAGGTATACACTGTATACAGTGTAGTCGTGAATAGTCCCCTCGCCTTAACTTCTGAACGGGACTGGATATCGAGGTCGGAAATAAATTTCAAGTGAAAAGGCATCATTTTCAGTACTTCTCAATGGAAAAATCAATTGTTTGACGTCACTTGTTGCCGAGAACGCGCCTACAACTTTTTTCTCTGTATAAGGAGGAGTTTTGTGAGACCTCGTTTGATAGTTCTTTCAATTGTCTTTCTAACGATTGTTTACTTTTGGGAGTCGGACTAGCCGTCCCTCAATTATAACCACTCCTTTTATTTTCAGTTATCTTGAGACTAACAGAAAAACATCATTTCATTGAGCTCCATAATAATCGGGCCTACCTTCGGCATAAATTAAAACTGCTTCAATATTTCCTTCCAAAAGTCGAGATTGGAGCCGATTGTTGGAATAGGTAATTAATTATTTCAATTCTGTAGGTGGGCACAAAATGTTTTTCGGCACTGCGTTCTCTATTATATTTGTAACCTCTTTCACTATTCCCTGGAACTTTTCATTTTATTATGAAGGTAGTTTTTCTAACTGGTTGTGTGACTTCAGCGCTATTTTTTACATTTTCATAGTGAAATCTTCACTCTTTTCCATGTATTATTATTTTTGTCCATTTTAATAGGTACATTACAGGTTCAGTTCAATCTGTAATGGAGCAGGTAATAAAATGGTGTAACCATTATATAAACTTATGGTGATTAATAATAAGCAAAATGAAAAAATAAGTAAGAGCTTGAGAATAAAAAGTATATTAGAATAATATAAGCACTCAGTTGATTTCATTAATATCAGGATATAACTATTGACAACTACAGTTATAGCCTTCTGAAACTTTCTAGCAGAATAACCTATCAGATTCTCAAGAGTTATGTAGTGTTGGATAGAAAATTGAAAGACATATCAACCCTGATAAAACGAGACCCCCTCCTTTTTGGTTCAAAATAATAATTGAAAATACCTTTTCGCCAGCGAGTGACGTCATACCATTGATTTTTACATCAAAAACATCTAAAAATGATACATTTTGGCGTAAATTCCCAATTGAGAAGGAAGGGACAATTTACGTTTTCAAAATTAGTCTAAGGGTCTAATGGGATTGGCCTTTTGTCACTATCCATAGTATTTCTACATTGAGTTATTTCCCGAATTTCGAATACATCAATTCAAAAGTGTTTTCACTGATCCTCTTATCTCCATTCAGATTTTGCTTTTACATCAGAAGAACCTATGTTACTTGTGGTTACTGACTGTATGTACTGCGGACGTCGTTTCACATTCAACATTACAGGGTGTATTTTAATTGATGGCTGAAAATATAGGATATGATTCTTTATCTCATTTTGAGAAGAAAAGTCCTGAAAAATTGTTGATGTTCTGAAATTGTTCGTTCCGATACCAGATGACGAATGTCAATCCTCAGAAGTCGAAACTTGTACGAGCAACGGATTAACGACCTAACACGGTGGCCTGGCACATGAACGTATCTCCCAAACTTCTCAACTACCGAGCTAAATGGTGTTAATTTTCAAAGAAACAATTCGTTTTCTCATCATAACTTCAATTTTCATGAAATTTGACATGCACCTACTAAGCACCAATAGGCACCCCTTATGCTAAAGATTTTTTGATATTCCTACCAATGGCGTCCGAACGGGATGTGTACTGAAGATTTTTCTGAAGAAATATTATACGCCATTGCTTTTTATAAAAATAAAAGTCATTTTTAGAAGTCTCATTCATTTTACAACAATTTGACTTTTTGAATATTTTCCGTCCGACGCACTGTTATCGCATAAAAAACTCAAAACCATTTTTGTTATTTCAATCAATATACTTTATTTGAATGAAAATTTAACAACAATACATCTTATCTTCAAACTACCACATAAGATTTTAGCGATTTTGCAATGTGTGAGAATGAAAAAAAGTATCAAATTCAATAATTTCAAGAACCGTTGAAAATGTTCCCTTTTCGAAAATTCCAGGAGTATTCTCTGCAGTTTGAAATAAATGAGGATTTCAAAAAATACTTACCATATTTTTTTAAAAAGAATCTCCAGTATTCAACATGCCACTACTGGTGGGAATTTTAAAAATTAGTCGACGTCGAAAAATGCCTATTGGTGTTTGGTAGGTGCATGTCAAATTCCATAGAAATATCTAGAACAGTATTGAACTTATGATAAGAAAACGAATTGTTTCTTAAAATTTCAACACCTTATATCTCGAAAGTTTTGGACATATGTTCATCTAAACTTTCCTCAAATTGGGCTGAAGAATCACATTCTATATAATCAGCTATTGATTGGAGTACACTCTGTATAAAACATGTTCAGTTAAAAAGTTGAATATGATAGTTGGTACTCTTTTTGAGATAATGTGTGTACTAAATCACGGCCGTTGATGAAATAAAGTCCAGTGACTTTTTACAGGTAGTAGCCCGAGAATTTCTGGAAATAATTCAAGCTCTTGTGATTAGTGAAAGTTTTCCAAAATAGGTTTGAAAAAGGAGGCAAACTAGCTTCCGAAACGACGCCAAGGGGAAGAATACACATTTAATCTCGAAATTCATAAAAATACGATAAGTAACTGACAAAATAGTCATTCAAATTTACATCTTTTCAATTTTGCAGTTACGTATCGGGGCAAATATATCAATTTGCCCAGAGAACAGATATTAAAAAAACTCAAATTTTTCTCCTTTTCAATTCTAGGGGAGAGAAAACCAAAAAAATGCCGAAAATTTGTTTGTGTTTAAATCACTTATACTCCCAAATGCAGCTATGTACCTATCATAATGTCTGAAGATGGTGAACGGGCGGCTTTTACCTTTTCTGTAAAAAGATTGGTTATAGTCGCAGACTGTCAATGCGTGGAAAGCTGCTAAAGTATTTACAGTTTTTCTCCTAAATTGTTGTGAATTTTTCTGACATAGACAAATCTTTGCGAATTGCCAACGCCAGGGTTCACTCACAACTTCACATCTTTCCTTACATGTGACATTACCCAGCGATGTGATGTCAGTATCACAAAGTATAACAATCCATGTTGCTTATCTGATAAGTTATTTTTGTGTCAGCTTCTTCGTCTTGGGGACATGTTGAAACGTCATTAATTGTTTCTTGTATTGTTTGATCAAAAACTGCGTAGTTAATATATCTCATTTTGTTATCAAAAACTACTGACATAAATTCAAAGTGAATTATTCATATTGAAGAAGTGTGACATACATACTTATACAAGGTGAGTCATAATAACGGAGTGAACTACCTACGCCCACCTACATCCGTATATTAACTTCAGAGGCAATATTTTCACTCGTTATACTAGTACTTGAATTATTCACGGAATTTTTTTAAAGATCATGAATATGTTCATGTTCATTGAAATGTTTCACAGGAATAACGCGAGGTAGCAGGCAGCGGCGGTAGCCTTGCATTTCTTCCAACGTATGCAACATGAATATACCGTGTTGAGAATCATTATGGCATATATTTCTATGCAATTGAAGACGGTACAATGAATAACGTCTTAGTTACATTGTTGTTCGAGCTAATGTAATCCAGCCTGCTTGAAAGTGATTGACAATGTTCCTTGCTGAATGGTAATGGTTCGGACTTCCATTGTCTATATTTTTAACTCTATTGAAACCTGTTGCTAGGAACGGAAAGATTAAAATACAAATAAAGTGAGAAAAAATCAAATCAAAATCAAAATTTTTTGGTCAATGATGAAATTAGGGATTGATTGATCGAAGAAAACACCGTTGTTACGAAAAATCGAGATTTCGAATATGAAATATGTCAAAAAAAATAAAAAATTTCTTTGATCAATCAATCCCTAATTTCATCATTGACCAAAAAATTTTGGTTTTGATTTGATCTTTTCTCACTTTATTTGTATTTTAATCTTTCCGTTTCTAGCAACAGGTTTCAATAGAGTTAAAAATGTAGACAATGGAAATCCGAACCATTACCATTAATCCAAAGCCTATCTTGACGTACTTCGAAAGGCTAAAATATGAATTTCAAATAATTCGTTAGGTCCATTATGGTGTGGAATTTTCTTACCGAATACCACTTCTACTTGTATTATCCTTCAAAAATTTTCAAGCACTAGTGGAAATTTCACACCCACCTGCGGAACTAGCGCAGTTTTAAGTTGGTACGTACGTCGGTAACAATGCAAGGCTACCGCCTGCCGCCTACCACCGGGTATTCTTGTCAAACATTTCAATGTATATGTTCATCCAAAAGAGATCCACTCTGAACAAACCAATCATTGAATCTTATCCCAATGACATCCGGTAAGTCATTTCAGAAATGAGCTCTCTTAATAATTAAAGTAGTAATCCCGAATCCAACTACAGTAAATATAATTTCAAATTTATATTTTTTCAGGTTGGCCCGATTCGGAAACTAACAAATTACCCGCAAACATTGAGGAAAATAAGTATCACGGGAATATATCAACGCTCAAAGAGGCCAATAAAGAGACCTCACAAGATCCGTACTCGGAGCAAAAAAGCATACATATCCTTTTTTTCAAACACATCACTAGAGATATTGAAGTGTCAAGTGGCTCGTAAATAAAGATGTGGCTCAATATTGAATTTTCTTCAGTCTGATAAATTGCTCTTGTACCAAATTTGAACGTCACATTTTCTTTACTTCTGCTCAAAGTGGGTAAGGGACACGTTATGTCAAACAAAATATTCTCTGTTCTAGTTTGTTTGGGTGTTTAACATACCACAATTTACAAATACTAGAAGAGAGAATCCATCCACCACTACGGGAAAACATATCTGATAAAATACCTAAGTTCACACGGTACCCCGAAACAAAATACGCATTTCATTGGTCAAAAACTGTTTGTGTGAATTTTTTTATTTTTCATTTTATTATATTATTTATCCAGGTTCACATTTGAATTATGGGAATCAACTGACTTTCGAGTTGTTAGCGGGAAATACAGTGCCCTGATGACATCAATAAGCGTGAAAGGCTTCTTTTTGAAATAATATTCAGAATACGCTTAACAAGTTTCAGAAAAAAAAGGGGCATGATGGACTCAGATTGATATTGAGAAAAGTCATTTATGAACCTTATTGGGCAATTGAATAAGAAGTCGAAAAAATATGCCGATTGATTCAGCAGAAGCAATCATAAAATACCAAGTTGTTTCTTTGAAGAAATATGTTATGATTCCATTTTGATAACTATCAGTTATCCTGGTGAGTAGAATTTTTTCTACAAATAACTCTCTTCTCGGCTTTGTGTAGATATTCCTATATTTGTTATCTATTCGATTCAACTTTCGTATGCTTGGTACATTAATTGAGCAAGAAAAAGTGATATCTATGTGAGTAACCCAGTGCCTGTCTTTGCAGGGGAGTCGCTGTTATAGATGGACTCTTTCTTCCCATTGGCGAATGAATCAAACGTCTTTGAATGATATACACGTACCTATCAAAAGAGTGTTTGGAAAAATATTTGGTTTTACTTCCTTCAAAGAAGTTGTTGTTTATATTCGGACATGAAGAAAGCCAGAAAATGATTCATCAAATTTAATTTTCCCCACAAAAATACCTAAGTTCCAAATTGAAATATGGCAATATTCAAAAAGGTTTGATTTGGTGTTCAAATTCTACATTCTTTTAATTTTCCATAGTATGTCTAGTGGATATCGCAATTATAACTTGTCACCATAACATCTAGTAGATACCACGGGAGTGTAGTATAATGATATTGCAGGTATGACCTCGTAATAACATTTTGGAGATGCCAATGTCAGAGATGTGTTTGCTGGTTGGAGTATATATAAAAATTTGAATTTGTCCAAACAGCACATCACCCGGTGACTATTCAACCTATCAACCCTACGAGTGGGTGCTAAGTCATGTACTCTCAATACTATATAAAAAATCGACCATAACGCAACTTTTATCGATTCTGCCTGCCAGCTTTCAGGCTGAAAAACGAACGATTGAGCTTTTTTGCGTCGTACTGTACCTAACACATCAATCAACAGTTTCAGTTTCTAAGAACCGAATTATAATCCTTTCACGAAAAGTCTTATACTCATCCAAATTCTGACGATCTCGCCGATTCATCGTTCCCATGATAATTCGATTTAGACTTTCACTAGAAACCGTTAATGCCAATCCGATTCACGTCTTCATCCCGCTTATTGTCCGAACTATCGATAAATTCCGTGAAAAACAGTGGCCTGAATTCAACAACCTTGTCTTTTTCTGTCATGACACTGATCTCTCGGTTCGCAAATGAGTATCTACTCGTTTGGTGATGCAACGACTATTATTGATGATATAGTGAATACTTACAGATTACTCTTTCTTCTCCATATGAAGAATTAATTTATACACCTATTTGTTGGAATCGCAGGTATTTCCTTGAATGCCAATTTATATCAGGGTGGATGTGATAAAATGTCCTAATGTGAAACTACAGGAGGGAGTTTCTATATTACCTATGCAGATAATTTAAGGAGAGATGAGATTTCATTATACCGGCTATTTCAAAATCATCTATTTCGGAACTCGGAAACTATAGTGAGCAGAGTAACCAACAAAATGCTGCCAGAAACTTCTCAAAATTTCGAATAGGTATATCCAGAATTATTCAGGAAAATAGAACTAGTGAATCTGGCCAAAGATGCGCATTTATGTAAGTATTCGCTAAGATATTGTGGAAAAACCAAAATTTTGGAAAATTGTTTATATTTTTTCCTTCCTTCATTTGATGATATATTCTGAAACAAATTCCATATTCACAGTGTCACATTTTCGTTATTAAATAATGGTTTTAGATTATTCATCCCATGTTTTGTCTCTCAGCTATCATCATCAACTTTATTTTTTCTCCAGTGTTTTCAATATCTTCTTTTTATATACATCCAATGACTCATCACCCTTGCATTTTTGAAATTTTGAAATATCAAAGAATTTTCCTTCTGTAGTACTGGGAATTGTTATTTTTCAATCTGCTACAAAAATGATATTTTTATAAATTGATCACCACTTTTCGTTAAAAATAACTCACCATTGACGACGTACAAGAATAAGATATGAGAAAACATTTGAAGGTAGGGAAATATAAAAAATATAATCAGACTCTGGCGATATGTGTTTATCATTCACAAATTAACCTTCTATACCCAAATATTAGCAGTAAGCGAGAACAACCCAGGCCTCTAAACCTCAATATCTTCGACACATTGTATACATGAGAAGACTGGATTCGCCAACGAAGAGAATACCAGAGTATCGGATAACTTCATCTGAATGTCACCAGTGAAGTTGAGAAATTGATGTACAGGAGGATAAACTACCCAGAGGCTACTGCTGTACATTTTTTTTCGTTTCGAAGTTTTACACATGTAAGGATAACGTATGATGAATTATTGGAAAGATGGGAAAATGGGAAATCAAACACAGCTGAAATAAAATTTGGTATAGAAGTTGATGATCGTGGCCAAGGGTTGATACGTCAGATTAACGGATTTGGGTTCACCATCATAGAGTAGTAGGGTATTAAGGTCGATTTGGGTCTCCCCCCACTTTGAGTCCATTAATGTGTTTTTAATCAGGCCAGTTACATATGTAAGCCCGCAAAAAGCCCTCAACTTATATTTTCCTCATAATGCGAATAGCAGTAACAGCTCTCTGTATTGATTTCAGTTCTGTTAGCGACGTTGTATGAGAAACATCTCTTTCCGTACAAATGAAGTTGTGAGCTGTTTACTCGATTTTTGACTTTTCAAGAAGAGATTTTTGTGGCTCGAAATCTCAATTGGCGTAATTGGAATGTTCTTCGTATAGAGGACACGTGTTATGTGTGATATTTCATGTGTCATTTCCTTTGTTCCCTGAGACCTTTGTGTCTGTGGGTGTGACGTCATTGGAATGTGTTTTGTTTGATTTGTCTGTTAGGTGTGTGTATGTGACGTCATTGGGATGTGAAAGGTCTGTTATTTCATGAAGGTTTTAAATGTAGGTGTTGGATTGCATACACGGTAATGGAAGGCAGCATGTGTACGCCACGGAAATTGTCAAATTTGTACACGTCTGCATGCTACAAAGATCGCAACACAAGGAAATAAATCCAACGGTTTCAACGATTAATGTGTGCTCATCTGCTCTCTGAAAGGGTCCATTCCAATGATGTGGTGTTGGGGTGTCACACACAATGCCTTTCGTGGTAGAGAGGTTGCACATCTGCATCAAGCTCCAACGACCACTGATTGTTCATAGCGGCACATGTTAACGCATACAATTGTGGGTGGTGGTGGGTATATATGGGACGCCACTATCAACCACTTCCAACTCGTTCACCCATTCCAATGCTGTGGTGGGGTATGATGTCACACAATGCCTCTCTTGGTGGATAGTATGCACATCTGTACAAATCTCCAATGACCACGGAATATTCATGGTGGCACATGTCAACGCATATAGTTGTGAGTAATGGTGGGGTTAAGACACTCCTATGAGCCACCCCCAATGCTGACAGCGCAATGGTGGTGGTGGGGTTCTGTGTCAGGTGGGATGAGCCCGCGGAGTGTTTTTAAGAATCTGAAAACGGTCGATAGTATCAGTTTACATCGAGTAATGTATTTCTGTGACAGTGGTAAATCGTTCACTCGTAGTTATAATCTTCATCGGCATGTGTAGGAGGTCCATTAGTGAAGAGATAATTGGATGGCGCTGCTGCTCCAACGCCTATGTTCACATATACAATATCTGTAATGTGACGATTCCCTATCACAAGTGAATTCTCACAAAAGAAGTATTCAACATAAGAATAATGCATATGTACAAATGAGTGATGATGTTCAAATTTCGGACGACCACACCAGCGACGCCAAGAGAACAGGAACACCAGTGTATGAAACCGGAAGACATTGTTGTCATCATAACATCACACATAACACCTTTTTACCAATTGGGTTCTACCAATAACCACCCTGTATGAATTGTGATATAAATATTTTATGTGCTTAATCTTGACGAGCCCTGTTAATTAATTGATGAAATACCCTGTATAGTCATTTCACTCATTTTGCTGTTTTTAGGGCGAAAAAAAAATGTTTCAAATCCTTTTTAATTTTTTTTTATCATCGCGAAAAATGTAGTGCAGTTGGCTCTGGAGCTTCGTCGGCTCAGAATAGTTGATTGTACACTCAGGCCGCAAAATGCTTTTTCGCCTTCCGCAATAAAGAGATCATCGCTGATGCCGCTCCAGTCCAGGCAAGATAACCCCGAGGTTGCGAAAACATTTTTCATGCGACCGTGAAAATCATATGTTCTCAATGAACATTATGTCGTTCCAAAAATACAGCGTTTCAACGCAAATATAGAGAAGTGAACTGATGGCGTCAATATCACGTGTTCCTATATAGGAATGAAATATTCAGCAATACAAACGTTCGGTTTGCTGGCAGTTACTCTGGTCCTCTGTTGTTGCTGCGGAATGCTTGTTTCGCGTCCGGTTGCACGAAAAATATATTCTTTGAAGTTGTATGATTGGGAAACCGATAATTTCTGAGATTTGTGGACCTTGTTTTCTCGGATGCTATCAACATCACCGTAAAGCCAATGACGAGAGTTCTACAACATGAAGCACGAATATCGTAAGTTTCCTGGGTAAGTCATCTGCAACCACTCAATTTTTTATGATTGAAAGAAGTTCTGAGTAGTTTGCATTCGCAGCCGAACCATCCCAATGGACATTGCAATAGTTCACAGGTGATTATAAAAATAATCAATATGGAAGGTATCGTTGAGGATGCAAAAATATCCAAAACATTAGTTGAATTTGGTCTAAAACGAAAATTGGGTGATAGGGTGAACCTCCTGTCATTGGATTTGAATTGACACCAGATAACCAATATGATATGTAAAACTGTATCATATCCTGAGAAAAATATTAGAGAAACCAAAGAGGTCTCCCTTCTGACCCTACAAGTTGCAATAAAATGTACAATTGGGAATGTTTCTCGTGACGTTTGACAAGCATTCGATGAAAAAATAGCGGAGGCGAGAATAACATCAGCCCGCAAATACAACAACCTGAAAGGTGATGTTGATATTGAAGTATTCGATGCGACAGTTGCAATAGCACAAAAATATAATGCATTGGAGGAAAGAGTTACTACGTTGGAGAAAAAACAACCTGAGTGGTGGCCAAAAGACGAACCATCATTGTGGTATCCAGGTGTAGACATCGATCTAGGTGTTGAGAAATGAAAACTCATCACTGTCGCTTTGAAATACACTCTCGCTTTTAAATACACTCTTTTATTCTTTTCGCCAGATATCCTGCGCTTGCATTCTCGAAGATTGATTGAATTGGTCTTTTGCAGGTTTTGAACGCAGTTGGTCCACATCTCCACACATTTAACCAATGTCTTTGTGAATACAGCCTTTTCTTCGAGTTCTTGAAGAGCTACCATGTTAATGTTGATAATTCGCTCAATGGTATCTTATTCCACGATAGTCGCTTTCGCCTTCATAAGTCGAAATTCTGCTTCTTTTTTCATAATCTCGTCATCACATTATTCGATCTACCACGTTTCTTCAATTTTTTTTTCCGCACAATACTTTAAGTTTGTTACTCGAAATTTTCATCTGTCAATTTCAGTCCAAAATATAGTAGGTATATATGCATCAATTTCATTCTCCCAAGTTTCACCTTTTTGAGAAGACTCGTTCAAAAAATAAAAGGAGGGGGTCATTGGAGAAAAGCACTGTATATTGATCATATTCATTTATCATAAGAAGAAAGACAACCATGATAACTAAAAGCCAATTTGTCTCTGTAAATGTCGGTATACGGCAACCTCTGCTCCTTCGCCTCTCCATTTGTTCTCATATGTGAGACACCAACGGAAGTGAAATCTCTTATTGGGATGGAGTCGCCCAATTCTCTCATACAGCTCACAACTACTTCCACATGCAGCGCATAGGTGATTTCAACAATCCATCGTGTATGTATCACAATGCAAGAAATGTTGAATAGAAGCTCGATATTCAGCAACCGTGCAGGTGATACAAACGTTTCGGATAATATTCATATTACTCCATACGAGAACTTCCGAGCATTAAATGCACTGCTGCTGATGGTCGTCTCTTGGGGTTGAATTTTTTCGCTCAGGTTGTGGTGGTGCTGGATTCCGTTCTACACACTCGCTACACATAGCAGTGCAAGGATTGATATTTGCTTTGGGTCTACTTATTTGACAAAAGTTGTACACAATATCCTCTACAATCATCAATGGGTGATTGTCTTTTCATACCACTGTTGTGGAAAACGCATATTACTTACCGAGTTAATGATATCAGAAAATAATAATATCAGATAATCAGAGTTAATGATAGAACACTGACTCTTGTCTGATAACGACCTTCGTCTTTCTCAATTCTATGTTAAAATAGAGTGGGTGAGAAAATTCCCCCATTGTATTTTTTTCTCTTTCCTCAGCATTGAAAATATAATATTTCGCCAAAGGAATCATTGAAAATTATTCCAGATGATGTGTGAAGAACAATGCCTGACTATCGCATTATTCAGTGGATACCAATCCAATTGAATATACACTCCTTTTTCATCACATCATTACTTGCAATGGTGTCATTGCTGCAAGGGTTCAGTAGGATTACATACCAGACAGGTATGTATATATTTAATTTGTGTTAGTGACGTATTGCATGCTCCATTTTTGGTGTAGCATAGAATCTATAACAGATTAGACATACTCTTCCAACTTGTTCGCTTATAGTTTCTATGCGTACGTATGCCTCCATGGTACAACATAGCTAGACTGGATCCGCCAGGGTGTTGGACGTATTCAGCTGGTTGACTCGACGTCACACTCGGTGCCTTCCTCCTCGTCGAAGTCTTCAGCGGCTTCTTGAAGAAAGTCATCCTGAACATTGGCATCAACTTTTTTTGGATCCATTTCGGTGGATCCAGAGGATTCAAGGTCGAAACCTATGAGAGAGCTGCTGGATTCATTTTGGATTCAAGGTCAAAACCTATGAAAGAGCTTTTGGATTCATTGTTTTGACCTTGAATCCAGAATGAATCAAAAAGCTCTCTCATAGGTTTCGACCTTGAATCCAAAAACTCTTTAACGATGTTGTCGGTTACACAGCGGAATTCAATACGGGTTCAATGATCACAAAGTTAGGGCACGTGCATCTCCTGGAATTTGCAAAAGTTTCCGGTTACACAGCGAAACTCGATACGAGTTCAATGAACACAAGGTTAGTGCACGTATATTTCCTGGAATTTGTTGATGTTTTTGGTTACATAACGGAATTCGACACCGGTTTCAAGGTGCATGTGTATTTCCTGGAATTTGCTAACGTTTTCGTTTGAACAACCAAATTCAATACCGGTTTCAACGTGAATTATGTCGGCCGTTCCCATGTGAATCGCTGACCATGCTGATGCAGTCTCTGCCGGTCCCTGGAAACTGATGTCAGGTTTTCCTTCTTTGTGGGAACATTTAGTTGAGGATTCATTCATATTTTTACCGTTGAACAAGTCAGTTGTATTTCATTCAATGAATTTTGATTTTTTCAAAAGTACTTTGAGATCCAAAAGCTATATTTGGCGCAGTCGGTAGGATACTCGAAATTGAACGTATCGAACGAGTAATTTTTGTTTCAATAATATAATTGGGTATCGAAATTGTTAGTTTGTGCTGTGGAGGTGTTTGCGAAAGAGCGGCTCTTCGAAACTCAAGAAACCCAGTCCATCGTGGACCTGAAGCTACCCTCGACAGGCCAATCATCGGGGATTGGAACAGAATCCTCCGATCTCGCAAGGCAGTCTTGTATATAAATAGCGTATTATAGAATAGTGATTTATTTATTTTGCTTGAAGAAGCTATTGTAATAGCAAAACACGTGTCGCGGTTTTGTAAACCCATTGTAAGTGGAAATCATAAAGGAAGCTGTAATATAGTATGGATTTTCATCAAGCATCTGCCAGTTCAATTCAATTCATCATTAGATATTTTCAAAAATTCGAATTCGAACGCGGAAAACCCTTCAACTGACCCAGTGAGTGCTTTAGTTAATAACTTTCAGAATTTATCGATAAATATGACAAATCAATTCAAACCGGAATATTTGAAGTGTGTGCCAGAGTTTGACGGCAATCCCAATGACCTAAATAGATATCTTTCCGTATGTGATTCTATTTTAACGAATTTTTATGATGCAACTAATGTAAATAATTTTCAAAACATTTACTTATTGAACTGTCTTATTCCGAAATTATCAGGCAACGCTAAAGTAGTAGCAAATATACAGAATGTTTCAAATTGGCAAGAATTAAAGACTACATTGACTAATAACTTTGCCGATCAAAGAGATGAGTCTTGCTTGAATAGGGATTTAGTAATGCTCAGACAGTTACAGAACGAAAAGCCCCAACAATTTTACGATAGATGTTTAAATATATTGAATCTTTTATGTAATTATATTGATGTACATGAAACGACAAATGCTTCCAAGGTACTTAAGAGAGTGTTATACAGTAACTTAGCTCTTAGAACCTTCCTTTCGGGACTTAGAGAACCACTAGGAACCACTATTAGATGTATGCGACCTACGTCGCTGAGTGAAGGTTTGCAATTTGTTTTAAAAAAAGATAATGTTCAATACTTTCAGAATTCCTCAGATAGAGCTCCGATTAGTACAAATTCACCACATCCAGAGGCGCAAATACAAAACAGGCTAACTCAGCCTTCCTCAAACAATTTTAATACGCCTAATAATTTCTTTAGACCGCAAAATTCATTTCCTAGTCAACCAATACCCATACAACCTAGACCACCTAATCAAACACGAAGGTTTTTCTTGAACTCGCAAGTTTTCGAACAACCAATGCAGAATAGAAATGTTTTCAGACCCAATCAGACTCAAAACTTCTCCAAACTAACGCTTATGAGTGTATCGACTCGCAATACATTTCAGAAACCAACCCCTATAAGCATTTCGAACAGAAATTTACCAGCAAATAGACAGGGACCTTCAAATTCATTTCAACATCAACCTCAGAAAAATTTAATTTCAGAAGAATTGTTCAATACGGTAGTGAGCGATTCATGCACTGAAAATAGTTACAATCCAGAGCAAGAATACTATTTCGAGGAAAATTTGGATGAAAATCCACAGTACTACAATGTTGACGAAAATCAGAATACATATTTGAACGATACTGAAGAAAATTTTAGGGACGTTTCAGATACGACCAATGTAACTTAGGCCCTGAAATATTCTCTTTCAATAGTACCAATTCTAGCGAATTGTCATATATAATTTTCCCAGAGTATAATGCAATTTTTTTTATCGATTCGGGTTCTAAAAAATCTTTTATTGATCCAGAAATCGCTCAGGTATTATTTCCAAATTTGATAAAATATGATCCATTCATTGTTTCGACTGTTTTCCAGAAATCCGCACACAAATTCAGTGCTTCTATACCAGCCTCAAAAGTATTCAATTTGCCAGAACAAAAATATTTGAAATTCTTCCTTTTTAAATTTCACAACATTTTCAAAGGTTTAATTGGTCTCGATAACCTCAAACTTTTACAAGCCAATTTAGATTTTGGTAAAGGTTATCTCATTACCCCTTTTGCGAAATTTAAACCTCAATTTCGAAAGCCGAAAAGTGATCTGAATCCAATAACTATAGCTCCTAGATCAGAACAGGTTATTCAAGTTGAAACTTCCGTTCAAAATGGTGAATTTATAATACCTTACCAACGTTTTCATAATTGTGAAATACCGGAATGTTTGACACTTGCAATAAAAGGCGAGGCAATTACTACCATCTCGAATAACACAACTGAACCTGTGACGTTAAACTTTTCGGAACCTTTTGTAGTTGAACCTTTTGAAAAAGATGAAATTCAAGAGTTTGATCGACAAAATTTTGACGAGACCCCAAAACAAAGACTAGATTTCTCAAAAATTCGTTGTGACCATTTGAATGGCGAGGAAAGAACTTAAATACTTTCACTATGCAAAGAATATTCAGATATTTTTTACTGTGGGAATACACCGCTAAACACCAAATCAAAACATCCGATGAGGTGCCAGTCTACCCAAATCTTACCGGTATCCATTTATTCATAAACAGGAAGTAGAGAATCAAATCAATGAAATGCTTGAGCAGAAAATTATCAGGCCAAGCAACTCTCCTTGGTCATTACCTATTCGGGTCTGCCCAAAAAAGGCAGATGCCTCTGGAAAGCAAAAATGGAGGGTGGTTGTTGACTATCGTAAACTCATGATAAACTGGGAAAATGCCAATATTTTACTACCTTAGACTTGGCCAGCGGTTTCCACCAGATTGAAATGGAGGAACGCGATATCGAGAAAACAGCTTTTAACACAGAACAATTTCATTATGAGTACCTGAGGATGCCGTTCGGGCTGAAGAATGCTCCAGCGACATTTCAGCGCGTTGTGGATATTATATTACGTGGTATTCAGAATGAAAAATGTCTGGTATGCCTGGATGATATAATAATTTTCTCGACATCCCTGCAAGAGCACCTCAAGTGCCTCAAATCGGTTTTCGATCGATTGAGAAGCTCTAATTTCAAAATTCAGTTCGACAAGTCAGAGTTTCTTCGAGAAGAAGATGCCTGAGGGTGTTAAACCAACCCTTGACGAAATCAGAGCGATAAAAAACTTCCCTGTTCCTGAAACAACCAAAGAGATCAAAGGTTTCCTAGGTCTGTTAGGATATTACCGTCGATTTAAAAATAAATTAGCCAAATTGACTGAACCGTTAACCAAATGCCTGAAAAAAGAGACTAAAATCGAACATAATGCAGAATTCTTAAAGTGTTTCAATACTTGTAAGAATCTATTGATGAACGACCCTATTTTGCAGTATCCCGATTTTTCCAAGACCTTCAACCTCACTACTGATGCGTCCAAATTCGCTTTGGGTGCCGTTTCGTCCCAGGGTCCAATCGGCCAAGACCTTCCTATCGCGTATGCATCTAGGACTTCAAACGATTCGGAACAAATCTACCCAGTCATTAAGAAAGAGTTGCTTGCGATCGTTTGGGCCATCAAATACTTTCGCTCTTATATTTTCGGAAGGAGATTTAACATAATAACCGATCACAAGCCACTATAGTGGTTATTCTCGTTGAAAGACCCGAATTCAAAACTCCTACGTTGGCGGATTGAACTCGACGAATATTATTATAATATCATCTATAGAAAAGGAAAGCTGAACACCAACGCTGATGCCCTCTCTCGAGTCAAACTCCACACGAAAGACACTCAAACCTATGGGGAATCTTCTAGAAGTAATGAAGCGAACACGTTCTGGAGAGAACTAGATGAATGTCACCTTTAACGCACCCAAACATTACTTCCGGAACCCAAAAAATTCCACTGAATCCTAGTCCGGAAACTCCAGAGTATCAACCATCCTCTGATATTCGGACCATCGGAGTACCTCACGAAAGTCACAAAAATCCTACTAACGCAACGCGTACAGTAAAACTACCTGAGTCAAATCGAAATCAATCTGAAAACGAAATAGAAAACATTCATCAAACGGGAACAACAGAGGACGAGAGACGAAAAAAGGGGGGGAGGGGGGGGGAGGAGGAAACGAAGGGAGGAAAGGAAAGGAAAACTACGGAACTGATTGGACAAGGAAGAAATCCTACATAAAATTGAAGTACATTTCGTGTCACCCCATCATCCTCAGTCGAATGGAATGATAAAAAGATTCTCCACTCCACTATTCAAGAACATATTCGCCTACTTAATACGAGAGGGTTTCTGAAAACCTCTCCAAAAATGAAAATATTACACGCACTTTTGGCATACAATCACTCAATACACTCTGTGACAAAATTCAAACCAATTGACATCATAAATGGACATATTTCAGCTAACGACCCTTTCAATATAGTATTCGATTGAAAACTCTTGAATGATTACACCAATGAACATAAAGAAAGGCCAAAAATTCTCTATGCAAAGATTAATACTGATTTAATCAAGCATAAAGGAAAAGTTATTGAAAGAGAAGATAAAAATTTCGACGATCCAATAATATTCGAAACAGAAAACGTATTTGAAAAAATATGTCAGACAAAAAGATGCCAATGAATTCCAAAAACCAACGCAAATAACAAAAGTCAACCGTGACATGAAGACAGTGTCAACTTCCCATCAACACGAAATTCATATGGATAATTTGAAACGTCCCCTGAGAAAATATCCATCCCCTGTTAAGAAATAAAACAAATAATCATTTTTCCGATTATCTGGAACTCTCGGAATCCAGGAAAAAAATTCTAAACAAAGCTCATAAAATAACCAAGGACTTATTCCTCTCAAACTTGGGACATCCAAGGTAGAATCATACACCTATTCGTTAATCCATTACTACGATCTGACATCAATCATAATTGAAATCAATAGATTGAAACTCCATTCAAAAACACCGAGAACGCTCGTCGGAAATCATAAGAACTAGTCAATTGAAACATCAAATTATTAAAAATACTTCAAGATTCTCTGAAGAAAGAATATCCGACAAACTTTCTGAAATTTTACCCTCATCCTTCGAGAACGAAACGTGGTTTGATAAAGGGATCAGGATCAATATTCAATTCGGTCACAGGAAATTTTGACTCCAATGACGGTGAAAGGTACGACCAACTGATCACAGAATTACAAAATAATCAAAATAATTTAGCTTCGAGCATTAGAAAACAAAATTTCTATTTGATTGATCGAGCAATTCAATAAGATGGTGTAAAAGGGATAATTAGGGGGGGGGGGTGGGGATTGGGGGGCAAAGAAGGGGGGGGGGAAGGATTTAGGAGATTTGCGGGCCCACACAGTTCATAAGGTAAGGCATAACGAGCTTCTACTAGCATCAAAACTCAAACAATTCGAATCGATTGTCGAAAACCAAACATACAGAGAGAATGCTATGGTCATTAAGGACGTCATGAATCAAATAATCAATACATATGAGATTATAGATTCAATATTGCAAGATGTTGAGAACTCGATACAATTTTCTAGATTGAACGTTCTTCATCCTAGTATAATAAGAACAAGAGATCTATTTATTGAACTACATAAATTGGAAAAATTCATAAGCAAAGATCAATTACCAATCGATGTAAGCTTTGAGAATACTTAATTATTTGAAAGAATCATAAAAGTAGATAGCTATATATCAAATTTGAGAATAACGTAAATTTTACAAATGCCAATTACATATCCAGCAAAATTTGAATACCTTCATTCATTTCCTGTTCCAATCTTAACTAAGGGTCAGTTTAAGGCAGTAATACCCCGAAATAAGTTTTTGGCAAAGAACGAAAAATCGTATGCGTTTCTGAGCACTCCTTTCCTGGAGATTACCCAACAAAGAAAAATCCTTGCGAAATCCAGTTGCTGAATATCCAAAACACCTCCACTTGCTGCCGAACACCTATCCATTTCTCGGGACCGACCATCAAGCAACTAGACAACTCCAACAAATGGATTGTTCTCTTACCACATCGAGAGACAATCAAACTTCGATGCCATAACCAAAACGAAATTGAAAATTTGGCCACCGGGATTTATCTCTTCGACATTCCAGTTGGGTGCCAACTATCCTGCAATGATCAAATCATGAACAACAAAAATCAAATCACTGACAGCCAACCAACCATGCTGCCGGATCTTGATAGTAAAATCCCAGAACTATCTGAGACCAGTATAGGACTCCACCTTCAAGAAATAGACTTAGATGAACTCCATTCCATAAAAGCAGCCATTATCGAAAACAAACCCAAAATTTTATTTCAACACGTAGCACATATTCCAAGTTTTTGGACGATTTTCATCTATGCCATTCTGATACCAACATGCCTTTACTTCGCCTACAAAAAGATGAGTTGCAGAACCTCCAAAACGTCGAAGCCAGACCAACCACCGAAGGAATTCGAGATGTCCAGGGTTCAGCTTCCTGGCTAACCCTCCTAAGCTGAATCTTCAGGGGGAGGAATTATGTCGGTCGTTCCCATGTGAATCGCTGACCATGTTGATGCAGTCTCTGCCGGTTCCTAGAAACTGATGTGTTAGGTTCTCCTTCTTTGTTGGAACATTTAGTTGAGGATTCATTCATATTGTAAACGTTGAACAAGTCAGTTGTATTTTATTTAATAAATTTTGAGTTTTGTTTTGTCCTCCGAACAGACCAGTCGCATTGTGCCTGGCTTGTGCTAAAATAATAGTTCAGTACTATCAAATTCAGTGAACGATAATCAATTATTGAATCACCGTTAAAGATCTGAATACCAAACAATAGTTTTGTGCTAGTTTTTGTGTGACTAGCGAAACTCCCATAAAAAACTTCTGTGGTTTCTCTAAACGCCAATTAGTTTCGGAACATTTCAACATATTCCTTAATCATTGTAACTCCTCTGGAAACATTGTCACGTTTAGTGATTCTTTGGCATTGATATTGTGTATATATGTCTGTATATATAAATATGACTATATATTTTTCTTTTCTGGTTACCTTACTCCTACCAGCCAGGTACACAACACAAAACTCATTGTTATAAGAATTGTAATTCTTTAGGAACAATTAAATATATCTATCTATCTATTAAATTTTGATTTTTAGAAAAGTACTTTGAGATCCGAAAGTTATATTTCGTGCATTTTTTAACGTATCGTGTCCTGGAATCTGTTGATGTTTTCGATTACACAGCGGAATTCGATACCGGTACGGGTTCACTGAACACAAGGTTAGTGGACGTGTATTTCCTGGAATTTGTTGATGTTTTCGGTTGCATAGCGGAATTTGATACCGGTTTCAAGGTGTACGTGTATTTCCTGGAATTTGCTAACGTTTTCGGTTGACAGCGAAACTCAATACTGGTTTCAAGGTGCAAGTGTATCACCTGGAATTTCACGGTGCCGGTTGTGAGATGAAGCAAGGGTTATGCGGATTGCGTGTTGCCGGTTGTAAAATTATTTATTATATTTGGAGATAGAGAAAAATATGGTTTCCTACGTTAGATGAAGAAATATGTCTACCATGGAGATACACAGGGTGTGAAAAATACATGTTCATCATTGAGATACAGAGGGTGTGAAACATTAAAGAAAATAACATGCCTATGTTAAAGAAATATGGCTGTCATGAGAATATAAAGGGAGTACAGATCTGCCATGAAGTATGCAGAGTATGCAGCTTATGAAGTATGTAGGGTATGCAACATGACGTTGATGCAGCGGCTTTCATTCTGTTTCGTAGCTCTCGAATATTTACGTGCGATACCATACACAATTGTTACTTAACACACAACAGAAACTGCAGACATCGATTCGAAAAAAAAAGCTAAAAACTGGAGTCGAACATGGGTCATTCAGATTTTCGCTCTAGCCACCGAGCTATCTCGGCCTTGTAGATGAATGGAACAGCTGCTGAAAAAACATTTTATTTATCAGAAATCAAAAATATTTGTGTTATAATGTAAACATTACTCTATTGAGAGCGTATCCCATGCAAATCCTGTGTCAAACATGTTTTTCGGTGCATTTCATCTAAAAATTGGTCCATTCAGTCGGGATGTTTCGGTGATGCGTCTTTGAAAACGCATTCGATCAATCGGAAAATACTCCCAAAATTTTTTCCTCGATTGTTTATAAGCAAATTGCCTCACATACAAGTAGTGAATGTGATTGTTGTCCTCACTGATTCTCACCTTCTTCTTCACTTCGAATTTGAATAGATATTTAGTCAGAAATTTGAAAATGTGTATCAGCGACACACTTGTGATGAAGTAAATCAACCCTGAAATTGTTTTCATATCATACTCGATGCAACGCTTGGATGGTTGTGGCTCGATTTCTCTCCAATCTGGCAAGTCACAATAGGTGCGATCATCAAAAAACAAGTCTCACCTTGTAAGCAATGGAATGAACCGATATATCGGCACTCAATACATGCAAATGGTCTTCATTGATTACAGCCGGAATCATTGGCATCCAATTTGAAACCCGTGTTTCATTATTATATCCGCTTGCATTTTCAAAAGTAATGAACAATTCATTGACTCCATCTGGAAGATTGATGTATGAAATATTGGATAAAACTACATACATAATTATATAATTTGAACTTAACACAAACATTGTAAACAAACAGCTGACGTTCCAATTAACTGATACATACATTTATAGTATGAAACTCATATAAAATATTCATTAATTTTTTAGAAATAGGTACAGGTCTACGTGAAGGTTTCGTTTGGCAAGTACATCAATTTCAATTAGAAAATACATCTTTCCATGGTGCTGCTGTCGGACTTCTGAGTCTCTTCTCACGTAGACAAACAACTGACGTTTCAATCAGCTCATACATACATTTATACAATACAACTCATATAAAATATTTATTCATCAGAAAAAGGTACAGGTCTACGTAAAGGTTTCGTTTTGGAATCACATCGATTTCGATTAGAAAATACATCCTCCCATGTTGCTGCTGACGGACTTCTCGGTCTCTTCAACATTTTTGTTTACCGTATCATTTGCTTCTCTATCCACTTCCATATTGCGCAACAGTGTATCAGACTACAGCGCACTTTTTTACCCCTATGATCCATACACAGAGGCTTTTCAAAGAAAAAAACTGGGACGCTAGTGTGGAATTTTTCCAAATTGACAATGTCTTGTGGTGATGTGAATTCTGTGAAGTATTTTCGAAGAATATCAAGTTTTCAATGCCCCTTCACACATATTAAATTCTCTTTCAAATACTATTTAAATAACAATAGTCCACGGAACCATCGGAATATTTCAAGCCGTGCAACATATCTCACTTGCCGTTTCTCTCCGATAGACAACGAACTGTACGGCTTCGGGGGCTTCAGCATAAAATGATCCGTCTGCACCGCGACGGTTATGGCAATTTCTTTGGGGTAGAAAACACCACTCGAATTGAAACCTTGAATTTCTACTGCTACAAGCTTCATCTTCGACGTTTCTCGCACAACTGATTGCCCCACTCGGCATTACTTCAAGATAAATGTAGAACAATTTCCCTCAAGGGCAGATGCTCCATGATACAATCATGAATGATGACGCAACAGACATGTGTATTGACTGGAAATCTTTTTTTGGCTTCGAGGTCAAGTTCCACTTCCACCATACTCGACTTCACAAAATCGGCTCTTTTCGAGACGTCTATAACGGAGACAGCTCGTTGTATGAATGATGCATAATGGATCAAAGCTTGTTTATTCAGTGTACCCATATAGCTGGAGTGAAAATCGCTATAGGCCGTGTGGTGAGCCTCGACAAAATCATTCTTTTTGAAATCCAATCGCATACACTCATGTAGGTAAATCTTGCTATTCAGGGTCAATCTGATATCCATCAAATCGATAATGTCGAAGTAGGTGGGTTCTTTACGCAGGTTGTCCACACGATCTGTTCGGAATACTGTGATGGTGTATCGTGGGCTCTCTAGAGCAGAACACGTTTTGAGGGCCCAAATTTTTATCGTAGACCCTGGTGTTGATGGTTGAAGTTCACGAAGTTCCCATTTTCGGTAGGGGATCATCACGGAAATATCAGATTTTATGGACTGCAAGAGATCCAGTCGAATTCCATCATTAGGGAAAATATGTTTCACCTTCAGTTCGATACTTTCGATATTCAGTTGGGCTTTAGTCTGTCCAATTTCATGCGCCACATTTTCAATAAAAATGTAGAGTTTTTGTCATTGCGAGCTCTGACCAATCGTATTGTTTGTTTTTCACACATTGCCATTGTATAATCGGTGAATATTCCCAAAAGATGTTTGGGGGAGATGTGAAAGTTGAAAAATCCATCAGCTTCATTTCGAATGGATCCATTGGAATAATTCCATCCAGATGTGCACATGTGACTGGTATCGTCTGGAGTAGCACAAGTATCCTCTGAGGGCACTTACTATCCCAAGATTCCGAACGGTATCCGATTCTTTACCATTGAGTTCGTATGAGATAGAGTCGAAGAAAAATTCTGGGGCATTATTCACAGAACAAACTTTGCCATTTCCTTCGGTTTTGTCAGTGTTCCTCTGACGCTTACGACTGCATTTTACATGAGTAGCCATGTTTCACTCTGCTGAATGGCAATTTCGATAAGATCATTGTTTTCGAAGGATTTCACCTATGGATAGTGAGTTCACGTTTACAAACGTTGAATGGATTCGTCAAACTTTGGCTCTCGGTAGACGTCGAACACTGGTTTGGACAACATGGTAACCCAATGATTGTAGAACTTGTCGATTTGAAGCAGTGAGCTTATAATTGACTGATCTGCCTGGGTTGACTGATCTACTCGGGAGCTTCTCCAATACTGATGTCGCTGACGTGTGAGCACTGAATATATATATATATTCAAAAACTATCCCCATTGCAAAATGTTTTCGAGAACAATCGAATAATGTTCTGTTCACCTCTGAAATCTACAGGATTGGGTGTTTTTGTTCTGAAATATTGAAGTTGAGGTTGAAACATCTTTCAATTCATGTATTCGCTTGGATGGATTTTGAATTATTCAATGACAGTTCTCCATATTTGACACATCTCCCCTCCACAATGAAGCTGGCCCCCAGCTTCCTAGGTGGCAACATCAAAAAAATAAATGAAAAGATCGAAGTTGAATTGAAAATTCAAATGAAACTTAATACTTAGTAAAAATAATATTTCCGGGTAAGAACAACGAATGGTATGAAATGTAACAATGAACATTAATTACAAATTACGTGCTCCATAAAATTAAGAAAAAATATACTGTCCAATTTATTTTGCAACTATGAATTTCCCAACTATGAATTCCCACACTTATATTGTCATAGTCCGGCAATGATCTTTGTCTTCGAGTCACTCCCATCAATCGCTCCGCACAGTACTCCATGTATTGGTTCGGAGTTCGCATCTTGCTCTGGTTGACGGCTGCTCAGCTACCTCGACTCAACTGGATGGTAACATCGGCAACGTAGTAGTGGACTGGACTATAATTACGTTTTACGTGTTGCTTTGCGTTTTCTCGGATTCACACACAGAACATTATTATGGTTTCTGTGAGATAAATCTGTCATTCTGTTCCATTTCTGTTCTCAAATCGGATTATAGAGAATAGAGAAGAAGAGTTTACACTTGACATGACATATGACGTACATCTCTCATCGAGTGATTTTTGAATTTGATGAGTAGGTAAATGTTCAGCGGCATTTCTCTTTCGTTGAAATATATTTGGTTTTACACTTTTATATATTTGTGTTTATGGTGTAATAGTGTTATCGAGTTTTTGGAGGCCCTGAATTATAGAAATTCACTTCTTCCAGTTCTTTCGGATATTTCAGACATCATCATTCGTGAACTGGTGAGTTTTGCTCTGTCAGCATTTATGAAAATAGCGTTTTTTCATGAATTTTTTGTGAAATATTTCCTCGGTAGGCTTCCTGAGAATTGGATTGTTGAACTATTATGTAGTGCGTAATCAGGCAATGGAAGTACAACAATGTTTCATTTGAAAGTCATTTTTTGTAGTGGATTCATTTTGCTTCTTAGTTTTTTGGATGTTTGACCTACCACAATGAAAAAAAAAATAGAAATTATTATTGGAATCTATACGTAATGCTATATGAAATCTCAGTTCTTTGACAAATTTTTGAAGTATTTAGTAATAAGTTTTGAAAATGGAAACGGATTCGGTTTCGGTTCGGAAACGTTACCGAAGATAAGTATTTTTATATACTTTATACTAGATTCTGCAGCCGACTTGGTCCGTGTAGAAGTCGAACCAAACTGTTAGTCAGCGCACGCAACTTTTTTTACATATAATATTTGAGTTGTTGAACTATTGAATTTTCGTTCAATCATACTGAAAAACAGCCTATACTATTCTCTAATAGGGTGGCTTTCTGATAGAGAAAGAATTTCCATGATCGGATCAGTATTTCCGAAGATTACTCCCTACTAACAACAGAAGTAATAAACGTCACCTCTTCATTATAGTAGTATAGATTAATTCTTGTATTTTCGTGAAAGGCAAATTCACATTATATGAGAAGTTGACTGATAGGAAGTGTTTGATTTACAAGTAACTATTTCTATTCAACGCAGCAACTTTTCGGAGTAGATTAGAAATATGCCCTCTCACATTATTATAGACTCTATAAATTCCTAATTTTCAATTATCACAGTATCTCTGAAACCTGATGGATTTTTTTGAATATTTATATTGTTGATGCAATAACGGAGAAGTTGGCATAAAAATGTGTATGCACCGCGGGCGCGGGTTCAAATAGATGTATGCCTTAGGACGATTTAATACAGGAGTCGGCTCTGCGCCCCACGATTCAGAGGTTGTGTGTGTCCCCTAACGGTGCAGGGATTTTTCTTTCTCTGGTAGTGGGAAATGACTCTGCCACGTTCCGTGGTTGACGGGTCCGCGGATAACTATACACCTCTTGAGGTATGACATAGTGAGTTAGTAACAAGGCCTACCTGCTGAGTGACTTCGATCGAAGTCGATGGCGTTTAGTGAAATGAACGCCAATTATGTATTTTCCAGAAAAAGCAGCTTCAAAAAAGGTTCATGAACAGGGGAATGATAGACGCAATGTTTTGAGGTATTTTTTCCATTGATTCATCAAGAAATATGCAGTGTTGTTCTGTTTGAAAAATTTTTTGACCACTTCTTTTGCGTTATCAAAATAATATAAATTTTAGTACACCCTGTATGTTATGAAGTCGATAATGCATGTGAATTGAATACACTACTATCATTTACGAATTATAAAATATAACTTTTTCACCCGAGTCTAAATAGGGCTATAATTCGAACCATATCTTACACAAATTAGTTTTTCGAAAACCGACAGGGAGAGTGAATCGTCAACAAGAAATATTCTGATGACAAACTTGTTGATATGTAGCGCATTTAATTTTTATTCAATTTCTGCTGGAATTTTTTCGATAGAAGTGCCTACGTCGCAGCGTCAAAAATATTTCAGATTGATGTGAAATTCACTGAATAATTTAGCATTGTGATTTCCATAAACGAATAAGACACAAGAGACCGAGAGTCACGCTTTTTACGATTCAATTTGTTCAGTAGGTACGTACTGTCACAGGATGTTAAAATGCTCCCAGCTCAAATACCCAGAAAACTACGAAGAAAAAAATACTCATCCGATGTACAAATTCTATTACTCTGACAATATATCTCCTTGCAATCAGTCTATTTCAAATTTTGAAATTCAGCCAATAGAATCCGAATTACAGTGAAAATATAGCTTGTCGCTGTATTTTCACGGTGATAAACCTGCTTAGTTTTTGTTTTACTAGCTGTCAAGTGAAAATAATGATTTAAATTATAAACGTCAAATCTATGTGTTTTGATTAGTTATATTTCTTAATCAATATGAGCGATCGTTGGGGACAAATGGCGATTGGTATCATAGATGAAGCAGTGGAAAAGAGTATTCCCTTGAATACGGCCAGAAATAAAGAATCAATTACCAGGCAATTCAACAATTTTTGCTCAAACAGGGGTTATATTGTCGTCCTAAATATAATTCGTGGTATGATTAATAACCTATAATTTTTTGGAATATCAATTCATTGGCAATCACAATGCAAGAAAATACAACTAGTCCTGCGGACGGTAATAATCATACCACTTATTATATTACCCCTGAAAATTTTCGGAAACGCTTCATTTTTATTTTATACTAAATGTTATCGAAATTATTGTTCATTTTTTGTCTATCATGTTCGATATCATATCTAGGAATGTGTTTCTTTCCTGAAAGAACCAATACGTACATATTATACCCATTATCGATGAAGTGCAAACCTCACTCGTTGTAAACAACTACGCCGATGTCTAAGCCAGCCACGTGGGAGGAAGCAGTAGAAACTAGAACCCTCTTCAGCGTGTTTCCGTAATAGAAACTGCTTTCCGAAACCTTATGCCTCATCACCATCTGTCTTTTAGGGGTTGAACTAAAAATGTCGGTTAGTTGCGACGTATTTCATGAAACTGGTTTGAATATTGGGGGAGTGCCGCCAAATTCCTAATTTAAATTGCATTTTGCAAGGAAGCATTCTAACAGTTTGATTTTTTCAGAATATACAAATACAATATAATTTTTTTGGAAGTTTTGAAAAAAAAAATATAATTTTATATTCATCTCAAAATTCAACATTTTTTCAATGAGTGTGCCAAATTTGAACTCAAGATGTCTTATGGTTTCCAAATGAAATTGAAAATGAATATGGAAGATACTGATCGCCGGCCTTAAGAACGGTAGATGATGAGATATCTTTCAGTGGAAAAGCTTCTGGCCAACGAGTAAAACGATCTACCATTGTTAATATATAACGATATCCAGATGATATTAGTAGGAATCCAACAATATCTATATGGACATGTTCGAAACGACTTTCGGGAATCATCCAATTGGGGATTTCACATGTCTTTGAACTGTCGAACTTGGTCAGTTTAAACATGTATTTGTCCAATGTGTTATGTCGGTGTTCATATGTGGCTAAAAATATTTACTTCTTAGTAGTTTTTTTTTTAGTTCTTATTCCTGGATGGGTTATGTTATGTACTTTTTCGAATATTTCACGCCGTAATGATTCTGGAATATATGGTCTATTTTTATTTCTTGGAATTTCGCACCAAGTACTGGTATTTAGGAGTGAAATTTCCGTTTTTCCCAATGTGAATTCAGAATTGGACTTTTGTTCAGTCATTTTATAAAATTCTGCATCGTCTTGTTGTGATTTGTGAAGAGTGTCGATGTCCAAGTGAAAATTCAAATCAGAATCTACAGAAAAATCATTTGTGATACGCGATAAAGTATCGGCTACTACATTGACTTTTCCTCTGATGTGAATAATATCGTTAGTGAATCGTGCAATATATTCTGAATGGAGAGTTTGACGTAGACTTCTTTCAGCTTCACTGGTCAATGCAGTGGTCAAAGGCATATGATCGGTAAAAACTGTGAAATTTCTTCATTCGAGAGTATGCCTGAAATTTTTGATTCCTGAAGTAGGGGGTTTATGCCAATCCTGGACCTCCCCCCACCACTGACCTTGACCTTGGGGTAGCCTTGAATGTAAACGTCCTTGATATTCGATCTTGATGAATAATGACCTTGAGCTGCCTTCAATTGGCATGGTCCTCCCCCCACCACTGATCTTGACCTTGGGGGTGGCCTTGAACGAAAACTTCCTCCATATTCGACCTCGATGAATAATGACCTTGATCTGCCTTCAGTTGGTACTCCTACGAACAATGAGATGCAAGGCTCGAGACTTGTTTCGATCAGAATTGGCTATCCTGAGGAAGAAAAATCTTGCCAAAGTGAGTTTCGAAAGAATAAGATCAAATGCTTATTGCCCTCAATATGTTCAAGGTCAAATTCACACGGTTTATGAATTGAAGGAGAGGAATATCATTCAATGTGGTTGAGTGTGAATGCTATCATTTTTGGGATTTTCTGTTGAAGTTGCCTTGAGATTCCAATTGTATGCGACTCCCTTTCCTCCCAAGTTCCTTCCCTTCAGCGATTCGTATAAAATCAGAACAACGAGCAGTGCAGTTCTCAGTTCAGATCATTCGAAGTATCAAGACAACCCTCATCAAATAGCCATAACTGATCACAGTGCTCCAAGTGGAATACAACGCAATTCAGGTGAAAATATTTTATAACTTCCTACCATAACTTCTTTATTTTCAAAATATGGATGAGCTGAAGTTCGATTTCTGAAAAAATTATTTCTGTAATTGAAAACTTTGAAGTAATGGAACAAGAACCCATTACACCTCTAACGGTTGGTAAAGGTTACAAAATCGAAAAAATGTCCGTGCTTTCTACAAGATATGGTAAATCTATTCAGGTTGTTTTAATAGAAGATGACGATACTGCTAGGTTCAAATGTTGGCTTCCAAAACGAGTCACAGAGCAATTCACAGATGAGGTGATTCGAAGCATGAATGAATCAAAGGCTAAAGTGACTGTTACATACTTAGGGCAGAGTTCCCAAGAATTTTCTGGAGCGAAAACCCGATCGTTAGTTGAGTTCAATGTCATAGAGTAAAACTTCTGCTCATTCCAATACAGTTTGAATATATGAATTTATGGTAGAATATAAAATATTAATCCGTCTCTCAACTATAAATACAAAGTGAGTAGCATATTTTACATGGAAGTGAATTCGACTCACGACCCTCATCAATTTTCAGAACTTCCATTCCGGAATGTGGATGCAATACTCCAGTGAGTGGTGGACGGAGGCTGTAGATATGGAATCTGCAATCCGGAGAATATCTTGTTAATTGAGTGATTTGAGTTGGAATGCGCTTCATTCGGCTAATTACGATATGGACATTTGCTTCGATTCGGAGGAAGTGCAGCGTGTCATGGATCTCAGCGATAGATATAACTTTGGTGTGGGGTTATGTAACAAATAATCTTATGGTGCTATCAGTTTGGGTGAATACTGCAAGCAGATGATTGAAGCGAAATTGGATAATTTTTTATCGGCGCCCATTCCATATATACCAAATGATATAATCGAAAAACATCAACTCGGAAGAAAAAATATCAGCTCAGATGGAGGAGAAAAGAGTACGGCGGGTGATAAAAAAGATTAACTGCACACAATTATTATTATTATTTTTATTTCACGAATGTTTGTTATTACTACTTGATTCGTTAATGAAAAACTGTATTGAGAATATATTTTTTATTTCCAACGCATCCTCACAATCATTATATTAAAAATAGCATACATGTCATTCAAAAATTATCATAGTCCAGTATAAACAGAACCATTCAGTGCACTATAGCTCAAGTAGGCATCGTGAAGAATGAGAGCATATACTTTCGTGTTGGCAGGAAACTTCGTTTTGCGGGTTTCGAACTCGATTTTGATGTCAACTGTTGAAGGCTTCATGGCATCCGGTTGATAAGAACAATCGATTACAAACAATGGATTCTCCCGGAAACTTCCAATATCCATCATCGGTTCACTGGTGGGTTTATTGTAGTAGCTACATTGAAAATTCTCATAAGCGTTATGGGCTGAATAATCCAGTTTTTTATCGAAATCTAGATTCCATCGTTCATATGGGAATACCTCAGAGTTCAAGTAGAGACGAATATTATTTATGTTAGCATGCATGAATTTTGTCACATATTTCGCAATATTTTCAGAGTTATCTGTGTCTTGGAACTCGATAATGATAAATCATGGCCTTTCGAGGCTATTAGTAGTTTTTACAGCCCATATATCACGGAGTGAAGGTAATTCATAAAGATCCCACATGCGATAAGCCATCTTAACTCTGGTATTACTATTCTTATTGATCCGGTTCAAGAGCTTAAGTTTTTGCCGATCTCCTGGTACAATACGCCTTGTTCTTCATTCTATTTTCTTTATTTCTAGTTCAGCGTCAACTTCTCCAATGAATGAATTCTTGAAAAATCGAGCTATGATCAAGATGAGTTCCTGTTTAACATTCAAAATACCTTTGTTGTAATCTTCGGCGAAACCCATGAGGTATTTCGATGGAAGTTTTCCACGAGTCATGTTTTCATGACTCGCAGTATCCAGTATATTTTGCTGATTCTGGCTCAGCCCCCAACCAATTGGCAGTAATGAATTCACATGAGATTTCCCGAAGGACACCATAGTTTTCAGCGCAGTAGTTATTCCTGGCTTTTTCACAACAGCAACTTGTTCACCGCCCATTTCATAGCGAATTTCACCGAATAAGAAAGCAAGAGCATTATTCGATAGATAACACCGCTTGTTAGCTTCTGAAGGTGTGAATTTCCCCTCGATATAAATGTAACTCTCTGCGATATCAAGAATCAGATCTTGAAAGTTGATTGGAATTCTAATTTCATCCGAGTTCTTATGATTTGGGGATCCATACGATTTATATGTATGCTCATGTAAACTAATCAGAGAATGGTCAAAGACGGGCTCCTCAATAACTCCCAACTTATCACTTGTGATGAAAGCTGCCATGTTGATTTTTTTTCTATATTTGACCTTCAAACCGATTGATTTCAAGAAGTTCAGACTACTGGAGCTGATACTATATCTTGACAGTTGAGCGGGCTCACGTGAACTGAGCTGATTTGATGATTTTTTCTCCTTTATATCAGCCTCTTTCACTACTTTTCCTTTTAAACATCGTCTAGGTTTCAATAGGTGAACGTTATAACAGAATCTCATCTTGGAGAATGGAAAAATAGTCTTCAATGTTACGGTTTCTTCAATTCTGATTTTACAATTATTTTTCTACCATTGAAATCAATCAGATGACCGCGATCGTCCAAAATGCGCAAAGTAATGTTGTCGAGATACTGACGACCTTCAGGCTTGATCGGCATATAAATTATATTTCGTGGTTCCTTCGTGAGTTTGTATCCTTGTTCGACATCAATATCGAACTCGAAGAGACTGTGGGCTTCTTCACCATTCAAATACGCTCCAGAGGTGATATTGCAATCAACACGAATTATTCTCACGTTATTGATATTCACCGGCAACGTTGATTTGTGAGTCTCATCGATTCCATACACTCTGGACTCAAAGCCCAGGAGCTGGGCAATAGAGTTCTCATGTAACAGATTGATATACTTTGTTCAACCATCCTTTGCCGTTACGTCATACGTTGTCCAACTTTATCTCTCATTCATTAAATGGATGAGACGGAATTATGACGTCATTAACGTATGTCTAACGTCGATATGAATTTTATTTGTTATTTTTGACAGTTCAGTTGTCATAGTTTGATTTGCTTACTATTTCTGGTCATTTTCGCCTTTTTCAATTGATTTTTCATTATCAAAATGCCTTTCCGGTATAATGAGAAAGAGCAAAGCTTAAATTTGAAGTTAATTGACTACTTAAGAGAAAGAGATGCTGGAGTGCCGCTTTTACCGTTAAATGCAGTCTACAACGTTTGTATCTACCTATGTTATGCGAAATGTAAGTTTTTATTGATTTGATTTTATTGAATTCTATAGCGTGTTGCTGATGCTCCAGAAATATCTATTAGAACTAATCAAAAACTAGCTACCAGTGGAATTGAAACAGATAAAGACTACAAAATCAAAGTTCATGCTGGACATGTTTCTGCTCGAGGATCATCGATTTAGCTGGCGGCCGGGCGGGGGGGGGGGGGGGGGGGGGGCCGTTCATATCATACATCAACATGCAATAAGAACACGAGTGTATGCGATGTATTCTGCAGGTAGGTACATACTAATAATAATTTTGAGGTTGAGTGTAAAATAACAGTCAACTAATATAAGACAAACATAAAACAGCAAAATACGTTACCGATTATGACGTAACGGCAAAGGATGGTTGAACAGAGTATATAATATCTTGATCGCATTTCACATTTTAGAGTGTTGTTGTTTGCGTGTAAGAGAAACAAATCAACAATAGACTACTCGGTGGTATTGTCCGAACGTTCCTCTCTGGATTTGATATTTCGCTGTATAACTTTATTGATTTCATCGATTTCATTTGCACCAGGAGGAATTTTTATAGCTATGGGTGGAGAATTTATTCTCTTCGAGTAGCTGATCACATTGTTTTTCACAGTAACATTGAATATTGAATTGTATGAATAGAAGCCATGTAAACCTAAACCGTAACTGCAGCTGGTGTCCAATTCTATTGGTGGGTAAAAGTTAGCGCTCAACTCGCTTGAGTCTCCTGACAGCGAGAACGTTCGTGACATGACTGTTAACTTGTACATATTCCGACGTCTTTTATTGCTGTTTACAGAAACTTGGCAGTAATTGCTGCCTCTTTGGAACTGATGCTGAATGAGCATCGAGATCATTTCTTGTTACAACATTTACATCATTCATTTTACAATAACAACAAAATATTTTGCGGGATATCGGTCCATCATTCACATCAGCCGAACTACCAGCATCGTTATAATGTTCCTGGCAATACTGATACTTCAAGACATCAACATCGTTTTGGAGGTGTGGCGGCAGTTTATCCCACACCGATGCAATTTTCCGTATAGAAACTGCAGGCATAAATGACCACACTAAACTGTATCGAATTGTTAGTGTCGCTTGTTGTTATAGAAAATTTTACGAGCAGGCTTCTGGCCACTATAAAAATAACTGATTAATTCTTCGGGGGGAGGTAAGTCACCAATGCTGTCATAGTATGTTACCGTTCCTCCAATTTTTTTATATGCCACCCAGTGTGTTCCTTGACCTCGATGACTATCCAAATTAACTATAGCGGATTCACATTGGCGCGGTCCTGAAACTGAAAGGCTGTCACGCAATTTTGTGTTTTCATTTTCCTGACAAAATATTTGAGATCAATGTCAGAAAGGGCTCTTCGGGGTGGCATATCTATAAGTTTTTTGAATTCTGGGGCTTCAAAA
Organism: Zygogramma bicolorata; assembly: GCA_032362365.1. Taxonomy (NCBI): domain Eukaryota; kingdom Metazoa; phylum Arthropoda; class Insecta; order Coleoptera; family Chrysomelidae; genus Zygogramma; species Zygogramma bicolorata. The sequence goes on along the minus strand of JAVJAQ010003366.1, from coordinate 20,556 downwards.
ACAATCCTAAACCTTTGCGATATGGTTTCAAATACATTCCTTCGACATTTTTACCTTAGGCAATTGCCTCCATGAACGTATTGTGTCGGTTTGACTCCTTCAACTGATCTGCACTAGCTCTCGCTGCTTGAATTGCCTTAGTGATTCCAGCCGCTGCCCCGGTCAGAGTGCCAAGTGCTGCAAAGATAGGTATGAGTGGCGAAATTCCACCGATTTTGGGAATTGGTATTACTCGAGGTGTGCGTATTTTGTTTCTACCACCTGCCTCTTTTGTGTATTTACGGGCGGCTTTCAATGCAATTTGAGCGGCTTTTCCCAAATTATCTGTAGCAATTTCACCTCTTCCTGCTTTACGTAAAACATCTCGAACCTTTCTCACTACGCCCGAACCGAAAGCTACTATCTTTCCATTATTCTGTGCTTTTTTTTTTCTTGATTCTCCTAATAACTCGTTTCTTCACCTGTTTACATGCTTGAGACGATTCGCACCCCATACCAAATCGGCGTTTCCCCTTCATGATATTTATAATCAACCAGGCAGAAGCTCTCTCACCAACAGTAGAGTTTTTATCTGTATATCTACCCCAAGCAGCTTCTTCGAGCTTTTCGTCTGCCTTGTGTCTTCTTTCAAGGTTGTCCAAATTCAGTGAGTAGGCAATATCATGCTCCTTGCATGCAATATCGAGCTCATTTATTCCAGGATCTCCCCGTTCCAACCTCTTGTGTAATCTTGTTCCAGGACCGCAATACTGATATCCACCAGGCAGATGTTACTCAAAGGGTAAATTATTGATTAAAGAATTGACCAATCCTTTGCAAGTTTTTTTGACTCGTTTAATTTCAGACCTGCACTGATTGATTTCCTTCATTTAAATAAAAGACACATTTCATGATTGCTCTTATATAGGCTCCAGCTGTCTCACGATGCATATTGTAAAACAGAAACAAGAGTTTCTTATCGATAATTTCGACGATGAAGCAACTGGTAAATTCAAAGTTGAACGACGTCATGGGTCTCTCCTCCCGCTATCGATTAGAGGTCTTATTATTGGACCATCGAACTGCGGATAGACGAATTTAATGATTTTCTTGCTAACTCATCCGCTGGATTTGAGATTTGAGAATGTTTGCCTCTATTCCAAATCTCTGTATCAACCCAAATATGAGTATTTGCGTGAAGTGTTGACACCTATCGAGGGGTTGGGATTTTATACTTTTGGAAATGACCCGTCCGCAATAGTGGAACCGTCTGATGCCAAATCTGATTCCGTATTCATATTCTATGATGTTATGTGTAAAAAGCAAGATGTCATCAGATCATATTTCAGCATGGGTCGGCATAAAAATGTTGACTGTTTCTATCTGGCTCAAACTTATTCTCGAGTCCCGAAGCAATTAGTCAGAGATAATTCAAATTTCATTGTTATGTTCAGACAGGATGATATGAATATCAACCACATTTTCTCTGATCATGTATCACCAGACATGACATTCAAGCAATTTCGAGATATGTGTGCGAAATGTTGGAATGATAAATTTGGATTTCTAGTTATCGATAAAGATCGAGAACTACAAGGAGGTCGCTATCGAAAGGGATTCGACAATTTCATATATCTCTAATATTTATCAAGTATTCGGCTCAATCAGAAGTTGAACATTATCAAAGACACGTCAAAGCACTAACGCCATGTCTCTAAAAAGCAATGATGATATTGATTGAAGAGGAGGTTGATTGAGGCAACGGATTCGGTTCGAAAAAAATTCAATTACATCAAGAGCAGCCGCATTGGCAATCAAGCGGCACTGACAAGAATTTATGAACCAGTCATGGAGCCGTTGAGAAAAATATCTGAAAATACATCTAAATTGAGTCCTTCAACAATACTGAGCCATCCAAAGGAGACCAAACTTATGGAGAGTAGCACCCCACTACCAAAATTGAATTTCTCAGACCTTGATGATGGAGCTGCTCAATTTGGGGCTGAGGAAACAACCATAATGGATACACCGTCATCTTCAATGGTAAATTCGGATTTAGATAAGACAGCAGTTGGCGGCGCTGAAGTAAACAATCACATTGAAAAACTGTTCAAAGGAAAATCTGCATATGATACGACATATGGTGTTCGTTTAGATCCTTCTACAAATAAACTGAAGATGGGAGAAGCCAATGTGGAGTTTATTGGAGAGAAAATTGTGTTCAAAGAGCGTGGTAAAACTGTTTGCACATACCAGGGCACGTCTAAACTATATAAATTAATATTCATGAAAGTAGCTCTTAGAAATATTTCTGCAACTGAACTGAATGCGTATGGTGATATACTCAGAATTACAAAAGCAGCGTATAGAAACTATGATGAAGAACAAGGTTTGGTGTATAATAAATGGAAGAAATATCGCAGGATAATCAAACTACTGTTAGCAAGTGGGAGTGCGCTGGAAAATTCCGTCAGAGAAGGCGACGGGTTAATGAAAATTCCTTCCCAAAAGGTATATGAGGGAAATAAGCCTTATAGTTACATCTACTGAAATGGATTAAAGGAATTAATCGATCGACTTCGACTTCTCTGGAGTTCAAAAACGCCTGGCCATACAGGGCATGATAATGAAATAATAGCCGTAATAGAGGAATTGTGCGAAGAGGGCATCATCTACTAACCACGGGATATATTTCTATTGAACTTGTGGAATTCAATCATTCATCTATTGATATTTCAACAATGAATACCACAATTGATAAATTTGGTCGTAGACGCGGTAGTGTGAAAGCGGTTATTGGAAAACCAAGAGTTGGATTCGTACTTACACCAGACGGAGATTATAATATTCAGAACAGACGCCTGCGGAATGTTTGTGAACCTTCCGACATCAAAGATTGTGTCACTAAGGGCTACATTGACGATCACATCAAAGAAACTAAGGAATTACCTCTTGCAGCCGTACAGGAATCGATATCATCTGTAATCCGTGATGCAAGGGCATATTTTGATTCCAAAATAACAGAGCTCAGATTCGTTATTGGCAAGAAGTCCGATACTCAAACTGAACGAATTTCCAAATTGGAGCAGTCAATTAGTACTTTAGAAGGGCGAATTACTAAAGTGGAGCATTCTACAGCTAAACCACCACCTAAACACTGGAGAACTGGACAGCTAGCTCTACCAACTGCATGGAAACCTACTCGTGTTATAGAAAGTTAAAATGAGTGCAGCTAAAAGTTACATGGATCTGCTCGACGTAATTTTCCCCGGAGGAAGACAATAATAAAAGGATTTTCGGATTTGTGGCAAATAGATCTAATGGAAATGCAACCATACGCTAGGAAAAATAGAGGTTATAGGTAATGTTTATGTTTATGTTGTAATAAACTGTTACTCAAAATTTGTATGGACTAGACCACTGAAAAGTAAAACTGGAAAAACCGTCGCTGCGGCTATGGAGAGTGTGTTGAAGGAGGCAAAACACACGCCAAAAAATGTGCAATCCGATCAAGGCATTGGATTTTACAATACGCAGTTTTCATCGTTGATGAAGAAATATAATATCAATCATTATTCAACTTTCAGCACTAAAAAAGCTGCAATTGTGGAGCGAGTTATAAAAACTTTAAAGGCATGGTTATATAATGAGTTTTCAGTCCAAGCACATTATAAATGGCTGAAAATCATCTCAGATTTAACAGAGCAATACAACAACAAAATACATAGTAGTACCGGAATGAGGCCTACTGATGTGACATCATCCACGAAATTGAATATGTATAAAAATGCTAAAAAACACAAGACAAAAAAAAATTCAGATTAGGTGACGTGGTTCGAATCAGCAAATACAAAAGCATTTTCGATAAAGGTTATTTAGCAAATTTCACCACTGAACTTTTTGAAATCATCAAAGTGAATAGTACCGAGCCAGTAACTTATGGGCTTGAAGACATAGGGGGTTTCGGAAGGGAATTTTTATTCTTGTTAGATAGAGAAAGAGATTTTTATTTATATCATTTTACAAACTATCATCAATAATCCACTTGTTCATAAACGTAGCGTCTCTGTGAAACCACATGAGTTTTCCTCAACTCTTCTCGCTCGGTCCTCTGCTCTTCGTTCAAACACCAACATTTCAGGAGATGATCAACAATTGAACTGGACGAAGTGGATTACGGTGATGATTTACCTGACCAAAGCTATTGGTGGGGTCAAAACCATTTTTCTGAGGACAACAACGGGAAACATCGCGAAGTTTTACCTGATCAGAGCCATTGGTGGTATTCCAACCTATATTCCGAAGACCATAGTGAGGGGTGTGAAGTTCAAACAGAAGATGAGCACAATCGTGCTTGGAGGTTGCTATTTTTGACTTGAATTTTTGTACCTTATGAAATTTCTCAAAAGCAAATAAAATTTACACTTATGGATTGATATCATTTTTATTTTTCGGTTCTTTCATAATAGTCTTCTATCATTCGATATAAGAGAAGTACAGTATACACACTTGACATTTTCTAGATTTCTTTGTGAGATAAAAGGAAATAGAGTCTTTTGAGTTTCATTTCGGAATATGTGAGAAACAAGTGTGCAATAGGGGTAAGGCGAATGGCTCATTGAAATAAACAAAGTATGATGAACGCGAATCATATTTTTTCCAATCATAGTCGATTTTTTGGGTGGGTTTGAATTGAGGTATCCAGTTGATGTGAAAATGAATAGTATTGCACCAACTGCGCATGCCTGATTTCTTTGCATATTTGGAAAGCTCTGATTTGGTTCATTGCGCAAGTTGATGAATGTGAACATGCGCGGTTAGAATAATTCTACATAAAATATCCCCCTGAGTTAGCAAAATATGTTTTACATGCATTTAATACTATTCAATGCATTTCACTTGTTGAAGGGAGGGGGTAGTTGATGGAAAGCGGATTTTTTCGACTCGCAGATGTATGTTGTAACACTAATAATTACTCAAGATAGATAATTTTACAAATAAGATGGATTTTTTTTTTGTAATCGGCAAGTTTTGGCCTTCGACTATTAATTGGCTTGTCGAACAAAGTTTCGTTATAAAAAAAGTTTTTGAAGTGCCCCTCTCAGATTACCGTAGGAGATAAGACACTGACTAGCTCAGTGGGCGGTGGGGTGAGTAAGGTTGGCTAGTAACTAAAATATTTCATAGTCACTTGGTAGCCTGGTACATTTAATGAGGTGGAAACAATTTGATTACATGAACCTGTGTCTCGGGCACAGGGAAAAAAAAAGAGAGTCACACAGCAGAGAGAAGAAGGAGGTGACTCCAACCGGTCGCCTTCTCACTTTCAGCGACAAAAACAACGAGACCTTACCGGAAATGGCTTGAAGTCAAAGACTTTAAGGGCAGGGAGTTCTTAATTGGCAAAACCAATTCACTGGTCACCTGGTACCATCGCATACATAAAGAAGATTTTCTCCATCCGAATACTCATTCCTCATCGAAACTGCACCATTCAACAAACGTCAAATTACATCAGAGTTTAACTGGAAAAACTAGAAGCCCTGCAAATAATTTTTCTCTTGAAATATACTCTCAAACAACTTGTGAGATGAATTTGTCTGATTTGAAAGACGGTGATCCTACCTTAGATGGTGTGTGGGCTATCTTGAGTAGTAACAAGAAAAGGAGTGACTGGAGTCCTAAGAAATGATCCCTCTTTGGAGGAGTACTTTTGCTCACCAACTACAGAGCCAAAGACATAATCGAACCAGCATCCAAATAATCCCAACAGAGTTAGAAGATAGCCAAAATTCTGCCAAATATCGAATTAGGTTCGTCTTGAACTTCTCAGAGCACGCCGAATTCTCCATTTTTTTCTTACTTCCTCAAAAAACTTGACTTTTGAAAGGATGAGTTTAACGTCACTTCCTGGCGCGGGGAATACAATAGATATTTGAATTATTAACATTGTGTTTGAAACTTTCCATCTTTCCATCACATTGTCCAATTATTTTACTTCTCAATCGAATAGGTTAAGTTTTCTTGGAAAGCCGTAATTTACCATATTTACAGTATTTACACCTTACACCTTTAGAATTTAACATTTCAATATCCAGGAGCATGCGCATTACGATTGCGAAGCGGTTACAATAGATTTTTCACCCAGAGTTGTGTCTACCAACTAAGACGCTTGAAGAGAACGTTATTGACAGCCCTTATCACGATCAAACGACCGGTCATTCGAGCGTTTTCAGCTCACAGATAATCATGCCTTCAACTATGTTAGCGGAACCGTCATTCTAGATAGATTGAAAACTAAACATTGTCTCTAGGTGAATAGGTACAATAATTGATGAATGATTTATTTTCCAGGTTATTCTGTCATGAGTAATAAATAGATGTCAAATAGGTAAATAGCGACGAGTGGAGTTATGATTGGACATTTTCAGGTTTCGTGAAGGTATTAATAAGTTCGTAAAACAAGTAATAGATTGTAACTGATACCAGGCGGACGGGTATTACAAATATCTAGATTCTTTTCGTGAAATAAAAATGAAGTGTAACACTGAAATTATGAATTATAAGTGATAAAAACGTAAGTGCGCATCAACACATACAGAGAGACTCTACTGCGCGCGCAGCCCTTTTTCACAGTTATGATGCCTTTTTCAGAAAAACATCTAAAGGAATCATCATTATATTCAGAAATACGGCCGACGCCACCTACTGCGCATAGTTTTCATTGACCATTTTCGTAAAAATCTCATTTTGGTCATATATGGAAACTAGCTATTAAATGCATGCGCAGTAGGTTTTTCCCCCTCCCCCCACACCCCCCACCCATGGCCCCCCTCCACCCCTTCCCAAGTGTGAGCCCTCGAGATTCGACTGACGTACACAGTTTTTTTTTTGTAATCGCTTGTAATTGGTTCACTATGTATGGAATCCCCCCCCCCCCACTAACCTAAACCCCCCAGCCTATTTCCCCTAAACTATCCCCAACTACCTCCCCTATACCCCCCTTCCCTGCCTAATCTAACACCCAATCTGAACTCTAGCTAACCTAACCTATTCTACGAAGGTTTGGGTTCAAGGGGACTGATGTGGGGATGAAAAGGGGATGTGTTGTGGGCACATGAAGAGGTAAGAAATGAAATCATTCATTCAAAAATCACAAAAAAAATTATTGTAGAAATAAAAAATAGATACATGTCCACACACAAATATAAGTAAAATATGGTTATAAATACATCTTAATACCTTAAAATCGAGCAGAACCTTAATCCTAAAAACTTTGGGATAAAACATAACTACTTATAATCCTAATTGCAATACAAAAGTCTTTCAAAAATAAACATAAACAGAACAATAAAAATATCATAGAAATCTGAGAAATTCTTACATACTACATACATCACGGAAAGAATAGAAAGCCCTGTGCTGTTCTCATTTTGAATTGTTTGAAAACATTCGCATTCTCTGTGTGAGGGCATCGAAACGCTTTTTTTTCTCTTTTTCGTCGGAGGCGTGATCTTGCCACATCGACTTTCAGCTCTGGCATATTTTGCTTGAGCTGATCGTTTTTGTGCTCGATTTGTTGTTGGCGTTCGTCTAGCTCGCGTAATTGTCTGTTCAATTCATTGCGAGCCGCATCAATGTCTTCACGCTCCTTAACGTACGCCAACAACAAATTCTCGGCCTCCGACAGTTTTGCTTCAGCCTCTTGATTATTTTTCAATGCCTGATCTTGTCGATGTTCAAAATCCTCAAAAACAGTTTTGAGTAAGCCAAACTGTTTACGAGTATTTTGCGACCAAACGCCGTCACCTCCATCGCTCCCATATTCGGAAACAACCGACCGTTGTGAACCCACACCGGAAGAAACAAAAATAACCTCCGAATCAGGTGACGATGCATTGACTGTATCGTCCGAAGTTGATGGTTTCATGAGTAAACCCCTCAACAAGGGAAATTCATCAATAGCTGCCACCTCGGGAAGTTTTTTTTGTTCCTCTAGAGAATTCACCGGTGTCGATATTCTCCTTTTCAGAGGTACATCCAACAATGACGGACCTGCTACAAAAAATTCGCAATAGTTTTTTGTTTTTTGGGGGGTTCACCGGGGTCGATGTTCTCCTTTTCAGACGTACATCCAACCATGACGGACCTGCTACAACAAATTCTTCATCGTTGGCTGTCACCTCGGATGGAGTTTTTTGTTTTATTGAGGAGTTCACCGGGGTCGATGTTTTCCTTTTCAGAGGTACATTCAACCATGACGGGCCTGCTATAACAGATTTGCCATCGTTGCTTATATCCTCGCATATGGGCGCGTATGGTGAAGGTTTCGACTCTAGGAAGTCGATAATTTGGGAGACATTGATACCTTCAAGAGAAGAGTCCCGAAAATCTTCTTGAAAATCCAATTTTCCCAAATCACCCATCGAAAAGTTCGCAAAATGGTAATCTGCTACGTCATCGCCGAAAGGGTTATTCAAATTGATTATTTGCTCGGGTGCTGGTTTTTCAGCGGACTTAATTTTGACATCACTTTAAATTAAAATTTTTTGTGAAGAACCGGCAACCGGCTCATTTTCTTTTTCATTCCGCAATGAGCTGAGTGATGTCAGTGTTGTGAGCATTGCGGGTACCACATTACCATTATCATTCAGAGAATTCGAATTAATTTTTTCACCTTCCATCTTTTATGAGAAATGAAAACACAAGTTGAAAGAGAACAAAGAAACAGCACAGACACAGCACAGAACTTCAAGGAACGGGTGAGGAGGATACAATGAAGCATCACGATAGCCCTCTAACTCGAGAAGACCGCACAACCCCTACCTCAACGCCAGACAGAGTCTGCGCACAAGTGATATCATTGAAAGAAGTGGGCTTAGAGACACATTCCTCAGTGCCGCCTACCTACACATCGTTTTAAAGAATGTTGAGGAATTCAACCCAATGTGTTCAGATAACAACCTGCTGACCGGCAAGCTGAGGAATGTGGCCTGAAACTGCATCCTCTTTGACTAGAAAAGTGTTATTGTGGCCAAGGGCAATCTTAAGGAATGTGTGTTGGTACAGTTTTTTCGAAACAACGGCTATACCACCGTGCGGTAGTGAAGCTCACTGGAGTAAGATGTTTGCATAATATGGTTAATGCATATTCGGTAATCAATAGACATATATATATGTATATATACATATATATATATATATATATATATATATATATATATATATATATATATATATATATTTGTTCGGCTAGGCTTCCGCGGTTAGAAATGTGCTGGCTGTGCAATTTGTTTTAAAATAGTTTGCACATAATAATTACAATCTTTTCTCAATCCATTCTGATTTAATGTTAACATCCTTCAATTTCAAAAAAATCAATAATATTGATTACTATAAATTCAATTCCGAACAGATGGTAGCAGTGTTCTCTCACTCTGGCGTCGTTCCATCCTGGCAGATGTCTCTTCACACACCTGTTTCTAGATGTTCCATACTTCATGTCAACTCTGTCATTTCAAACTTCATTGTCAATGTCATTCACAATTCATATTCAACCGTTAAAGTTCGACTTTTATGTGTATTCACCTGTTGAATATGCAACTATATTTTTTCAATCCTGTTAATATTTTAATGGCGTTTTGAACAATTTACTTGGTGTAAAATTTTAATATTGGACTGTGAACATGTTTTTCGTCTGTGACATGTTATTTCACTTTACCAACGTTTTCAATACGACTAACCTCAAATACAGTAAGGTTCTTGTTACTGTTTATTTGATGTGATAACTTAAAATAATAATTTGTAGCTTTTCCCTGAAGATGGTAATAAACATTATCGAAATATTGGAAAAACTGGTGTTATAAGAGTACACTTCCGTTCTGCTGTTCACCCAAAAAAACTACAGTTTTGTATATATATATATATACAGGGTGTAACTGAATAAGTGTAAAACATTTGAGGAGGTGATTCCTCATCGAAAAAAAGATAGGATCTTTCATATAAAGAAACTTCATTGGAGCATCCCTTGTTGAGATACAGCTCCTTGAAGGGGGTACATAAAATTTGTATAACAATTTTTTTCACTAGCACTGAGAAAGTTACAATATTGAAATTAACCTGACGTTTTGTACTACCAAAGAGACAGTTAGCCAGTAATTTATTTGGTTTACCGCATGCTTTTAAGGGGTGGAAAACGCAACCCCTAAAATTTTTTTCCAATGTAACTGTTTGTCTTATCATTTGTTTACCATTCAAAAGTTTATTTCCGATAGCCTATTTCATCCTAAACAAAAAGTGTCTCTTGGGTTTTTTGCCCAAATAGAACCAGTTCGCAGCAATAAATTATTTCATGCACAACTACAGAGATACATCGTCATAAATGCGAACTGGATTTATTGTTATTTTGTGGTTAGTACCTGCATTAAACGATTGAAGGGTAATAAACAAAACTGATTCATCAATAATGAAATACACAACTTTTTCAGTGCTTGTCAAAAAAAATTGTTATACAAATTTTATGTTCCCACTTTTTCAGGGGCTGTATCATAACAAGGGATGCTCCAATGAAGTTTCTTTATATGAAAGATCCTATCTTATTTTCGATGAGGGATCACCCCCTCAAATGTTTTACACTTATTCAGTTACACCCTGTATATATATATATAATTTCAAACTCATAATAGCTGTGGTTGAATGGATTTTATGTGAATTACCTAGATTTGATTAATATGTCTGTTTGTTTCAAGAGGCATCGGCAAATTGAATAGATTGTCTACACCATTGTGAAAATTATATAATGAAGCAAACTTCGTGATTTGGTAATTTCAATTCATTCGGCTTCCAATAAAGATATTAACATATTTAAATTTTCCCCAGAATCATTGTTTAGCATTGATTCCACAATGTTGGAACACCACATTACATTTTTTTCGGGATCCGTTTGATCAAATTCGATGCCAGAGTGCCCCCATGGTAACGTTTTACTGGTATTTGGTATAATGAACCGCTTGTCGTCATAATGAGATAATGCAATTTTATTTTTCATTTCGGTGAACATATGACTATCGCTTTCGAAGCTATTCATTCTCCTTAGTATAGATCCACCTCTCTCAACGATGTTTTTGTAGTCACTTTCAAAAAGGTGTTTGTCGGTGACAGACTTTTTAACACCCTTCGCTTTCTTCAATTCATTATTGACTTATTGCACGAAGTAAGCTTTGGCCCCAGTACCATAAAAACATATTAATGGGTCATCTGGAAACTCATCTTTCATATTTCCCAATATAGATTTGGTCAGGGGAATTCCAAATTTGTTCCCGAGAGTGTAATTCGAAGTGTCGAACTTTTCTATGTTCCTGGTCATGAATTCATAGATGTTTTCGTTAGCTATTTTCAGTATGAATGAATCTGTATCCTTGTAGAATAATGAAACGTCATCACCGAAGTGTTTTTATATGTTTTCGTTAGCTATTTTTAGTATAAATGAATCTGTATCCATGTAGAGTAATGAAGCGTCATTACCGAAGTGTTTTTTATGCAATTATAAAAGAATTCATACATAACAGTTTTGGATAAATCTAATATACTGAATCCCAAATAAAGCGGCTTGTTGTAATAAACTTTTTCCATCTGAATGGCAACAAAATTCCCTGTGAATATAGAACACGTTCTGAAATTTGGATGCGATATCAAGCTGTTAGCTCTCGCTGATCTTGTTATATTTTTCCAATAAGTTACCAATTTGATATATCTCCTGTTTTCCACGTTTTCCATTGTTTTTCATTTTCTCGAAGAATTAATTTTCAGATTTATTTGTAGCCTTATTGCGCATCTCAGTATTGAGATCAATATAGGCTTTGAGCCATGGCGATTGTCGAAATTTCAGAACTCTGTGAATTTTAGTAAGAATCAGACCGTTTTCTAGTGCTTGTTTCAGCGTTCGTTAGTGGACGATATACTTATATTTGTTTGATAAGTTCGGCGTCAACTTGCGTATGTTGGATTTTGAGCCGGGCGGTACTATGTTTTCAACTAAAAATGGTAAATCTGAATGGGAATCATGCAACTCTTTCGGGTAATGAATGTCCACTACGAGAACATACCCATAAGGAGAATCAGAAGATATACTCATTACATCCAAATTGAGTATTTCTTCGGGGGTCAGCCAAGTGATCCCGCCTGTAGAAAGAGGTTGAGACATGCTGTGACCATACGAATTCGTGGCATCTGAATACGATATATATGAAATATCTTTTCCAGTATCGTAATTGGGCAGATATTCGTTATCAGCAATGTGCTTCCTATCGCTGCATTGACTTATACAATACGTATACCTTTTTCGAAAAAATGTATCATATCAATATCAGTCAAGAGTTCCAATTCAATTTTTGTGTATCTCAACATCGTATCCCAGGACAGGCCCGGAGCGGTTTGATATTGGGCAGGGTCTAATCGGTATGCATCTGAACATATCTTGCGGAAATTCTCGAATATGTCAGCCAGCAGTAAAACATCTGACTTCAAGTACAAATACGAATATTCTCCCAGAGCACGACAATCAAAAAGATCCCAAACTCGGTTTGCTCTATTATAACATTCGTCTGAAATTTGTTCTTCATTCAAATTATCATAAAATTCTTCCTTCGATGGTAAATGTGTGAAATCTAATTTCTCCAAACAGTTCACGAAAGTGTATGAGAAAACCCCTTTCTGCTTCATTAACTGGAATTTCTCATTATCTGGAAAAAACTTTTTTGTTTCTATGAATTGACTCTCGGTTAAATTTCCACCGAGTGTCTGAAGTGACTCTGACAAAAATGTGTAGCTGTCAATGAATCTCAATTTGATGAAATTAATCTTCAATTTACCATCTTTGCCCATACATGTAGCTATGGGTGAAAAGATGCTTAGTAAATGAAATATATTTTTCTTTAGTTTGTGGAATAACGTCTACTCGATCGCCTTTATCAAATAATTCTTTGATGAATAGATGACAATCATATCCGCTCATATTATGGCAAATAATTGGTATAAAATTTGGGAGGTTGTAATTCAAATTACATATAGAATGAGCCGCTCCAAATCTTTTTTTCCCAGTAAAGTGGCAATGATCTCTCACTTTCACATCACCGTCTTTGAATGTCTTGTCGCATATACCACAAGTCTTCGCATCAGAAAATCCTTTTTCTTCCGCGTCAGAAAGCTGGCACATAGGAACAACTTTTTTTGAAAACCTATGATATTTACTTCTTAAATCACTTTGAATATTCGAGACGAATACTTTCGCAGCATCCGCTCCCCGATATGAAATATACTTATCGATTGTATCATCGAAAGAACATTTTATATAGTATGCAAACGAGTATGGTTCATGAATGTGAGTTCGACTCGTGTAAGATTATTCTGGATTTGGTTCACACGAATCCATGGGTTTGAGAATTGATTCGGAATCTGAATAGACAACAAACGGGACAGTCATTTGTTTTTCAATATTTACACATTTCAATATACAGTGCTTTTCAGATAAAAGTATCCACCTTTAATAACTTTTGTAATACTGATATGTAGGAAAAATCCAAAAACACGTCAATTTATTGAATTTATTTTTTGAAGTAGCATAAATAGCACAGTTGAAGAGATTACTGTTATACAACCCATTTTGGGAAAGAAGAAAAGGAAAGGGCATCAAAAGAAAATGAATCTCATAAACTAACTACTTTAACCTACAAGTATTATACATTTTTGAAATCAGCTCAAAGAGGAGAAACCAAATATTACATCAAAACTAAAAAAGAAATAGAAAAAAAAAAGAAAAGAAGAAGGGGGGAGGGGGGGGGGTGTCGAGGAAGTTTAAAAAGCCATAAAGCAGGCCCCTTCCAACATAAATTGACGGGTTTTTGGAGTTTTTCTATATACCAGTATTACAAAAGTTATTAAAGATGGATACTTTTATCTGAAAAGCACGTATTTTCAGGTGTATATTTACCAAATTTATCGATTATCAATTTTTTAGATGGTGGAGTTGTACATACAGATTGCAATCTTTCAACTTATGCCGTGCCAAAGCCTCTTCATTAGAAAAATAAAAAAAAAGCCGACACAAAAATATTTCTTATGCCCGTTAGCTGAAATTTGACGGAAACAATTTCGACAGATCTTTTATCCAACAATAAGACTTTTTTCCAAATCATTACGATGAGTGATAAGTTGATGTGTCTACCAAGCTGGTGCTGTGAGTAATGAGTGGTCCTACGACCTCATATTTCATTTTAGAACCCTCATATTTCTTTTCCAGTCCGTAAACTCTAATAGAACAATTAATGGCCAATTCAAATTTTGAAATTCCACTCAGTTTCATCGGAAACTCCATAACTGTTAGATTCAAGAGAGAGAAAAGGTGGGTAGGAAGATACTTCGGAAACCCTACGATCCGCCGGGTAGAGCGCCGATACTACTACTACAGCCCAATGCAAATCAGTAGTTGTCTTCATTCCGAACATTCACAAATCCTCTTTTAGACTCTATAACGGGTGGCCCACCACATTCGCCTCGTTATTTCTACGAGAAATGAAGAGAGTTAGGGAGAAAATTTCAGCACAGTCATCTGTGGATTCATGAGGAGCATATTCCAAAATTATTTTCAAATATATAGGGTGATCCACAAAAAAAATTACATACCAAAGTTATATTTTTTCTTATGGAACACCCTTTATTTTTTCATATTTTTCGATACTATAGACAAAATAAAGGTGAGTTACTATTATATTTCCTATACCTAAAACTTATCGTTTCTGAGAAATTTTGAGAAATTTAAAAATACAGACCATAATTTAAAAATTGTTTTCACCCTGTAACGTGTAACAAGATGGTCGTGATTGAATGTACTGCCTAGCTCAAAGGTTAAAGTTAAGGACTACTTACAATTTTTAATGCAATATTATACAGAGTGGTGAAAAAAATTGCCTCAAAATTCGGACACACATTCAATTAAATAACTTCTTAAAGTTGAATGAAACACCCCGTATTTAGTGGAGTTATTTGACGCATAATTAGTTTCCCTTCAAAACTATATTAGGGTTCCCTATACCGATCTCTTTTGATTTTTACACAAAAGGCGTTTTTATATTTTACTTATGAGTAATTTTTCATCTCAAAAATGGAACACACTGTATTATAATAAAAAGCTTAGAATGCGTTTAATAAACATTTTTATTAAGGAATACGTAGATTCGCTAAAAGCACAAGTTTAAATTTTCGGTAATAAGGTGTGTCTAAAGTAAAATGCAGGCAAATGTAAAAACTCAAATGAATTGCCATTTCTGAAATATTACAGCATTCTTCAAAATAAGATGCATCTCAATTATTGAGGCGAAATATGTTAAATTCGCTTATTTCTTAGCAAATATATTAGACTTCATATTGAAATAAATAAAAAAATTACAATATGGGGTAAATAAAATAGTAGTTTGTACAACAAGAGTGGATATGGTGGCCATATCGTACGAGGACGAAGTTTGGGCACGATGCCATAGGCGAGTATCCTAGCAACAAGTATTTTGTTCTCTGTGCTTGTGGAATTCATTTTCCAACCAATGTGGATATGAACTTATCCGTTTAGTAAACTATCAAGAGTAAAAGAACATACATTATTTACGATTTCCTATAAAAGCTATTATACTATATTTTCGATAAAAGTAGGCTCTGGCCTAGATGACGTTAATTATTATTATGAAACAAAAAATATTTGACAGTGACAACTTGTTAATCAAACCATTCATTGTCTTGAACTAGTTTAAAATTGTCTTTTTGAAATATTATAAAATGGGAACTTATCCCCAGCAAGAACGAATTGATATGATTTTAATAATCGGTGAGTGTGAAGAAAACTGTTTATTGGCGTCAAGAGTATATGCCCAAAGGTATCCTCACAGGAGTCATCCTAACAAGCGTTCATTGGAAAAGTTGTTGCAGCTTTTCCGAAGAACAGGCAGTGTATCTTATAATATGCAAGATCGGCAAAAACCAGTTACTGGAAATGAGGAAAATGAATATTTAGTGATGTTATCTCTAGTTGAACAGCCTCACACAAGTCAGCGAAAAATATGCGAAACAACTGGAATAAGCAAACAGAGTATCCAAAGAATAATTAAAAAGTACAAATTCCACCCGTATCGCATTCAACTACATGATCGACGACTGAATTTTTGTTTATGGGTTTTAGAAAAGTTTGGTGATGAAGAACATTTTTTTGATTATGTGCTTTTTTCCGATAAGTCAACTTTTCATAACAACGGATTAGTTAACAGACATAACTTTCACTATTACAGTGACGAAAACCCTAATATTTTCAGAACCCTTGATCACCAGCACAGATGGTCTGTTAATGTGTGGGGTGCAATGATTGGAACGCAAGTAGTAGGTCCTTACTTTTTTGATGGTCACTTAAACGGCGTCATGTTTCTCGGATTCATTAGGGATAATTTGCCTGTGCTGTTGGAAAGTATACCAATTAATATTCGTCAACGGATGTGGATGTAGCTAGATGGTGCTCCTGCACACTTTGATAGACGTGTTAAAAACGAGCAAGATCGACAATATCCAAATAGATGGATAGGACGAGGAGGTCCACAGAACTGGACAGCCAGGTCTCCGGACCTTACAAGTCCCGACTATTTTTTATGGGGATATATCAAAAGTATTGTTTACGATACAGAGCCAACGACACCTCAGGATATGAAAGTACGAATAAGAACAGCGTTCGGTTCAATACCGCAAAATATGTTATCCAGAGTTCGGCACTCATTTCAAGAAAGAGTTCGCCTATGCATCGAGAATAATGGACACCATTTTGAACATTTATTAAAATAATAAACTATTTGAGATTCTTATTTTTTCGATAAAATGACTTTTCATTACAATACAGTGTTTCATTTTTAAGATAAAAAATTACTCATAAGTAAAATATAAAAACGCCTATTGTGTAAAAATCAAAAGAGATAGGTATAGGGAACCCTAATAAAGTTTTGAAGGGAATCTAATTATGCGTCAAATAACGCCACTAAATACGGGGTGTTCCATTCAACTTTAAGAAGTTATTTAATTAAATGTGTGTCCGAATTTTGAGGCAATTTTTTTCACCACTCTGTATAATATTGCATTAAAAATTGTATGTAGTCCTTAACTTTAACCTTTGAGCTAAGCAGTACATTCAATCACGAGCATCTTGTTACACGTTACAGGGTGAAAACAATTTTTAAATTATGGTCTGTATTTTTAAGTTTCTCAAAATTTCTCAGAAACGGTTAGTTTCAGGTATAGGAAATATAATAGTAACTCACCTTTATTTTGTCTATAGTATCGAAAAATATGAAAAAATATATGGTGTTCCATAAGAAAAAATATAACTTAAGTATGTAATTTTTTTGTGGGTCACCCTATATATTTGAAAATAATTTTGGAATATGCTCCTCATGAACCCACATATGACGGTGCTAAAAATTTTTCCCTAACTCTCTTCATTTCTCGTAGAAATACCGAGGCGAATGTGGTGGGCCACCCTGTATAATCTGGTAGTTTTAAATAGGAAGATGCACCAAGAGGACTGAACTTATTCACATTCATTTCTGCGAACATTACTTTCTCCAAACTCCATCCTGCAAACAAATAATTCTTTCAACACCGTTTTCGTTTTTCTGAGCACTCACATGCCTGAATCGCGATCTTCGAATTCTGTACTTTGAGCTGTTATTGCATCAATCAAGACATCCAAAACTCCATTTGGGTCCATGGATTGGTCAACGATTTGGTTCACTGAATTGAAACAATCAATCTCGGATAATTCCTGAGTCTGTAGTATGTATGAACTGAATAGTTCGAGATTCACTTTGACCGCACTATGAATTATCACCACATCTTGTAATAATGTTAACATTTTCTGTTTATATGTATTGAAAAATGTTTTCAAGTCAGTGAAGCCGCTACCACTTCCAATTCTATAGCTGGCGATTCTACATTTGAAAGCACTTTCGACAATTTGCACATCATCACTCAACTAGATGCAAGAATTAGATCTATGTTCGAGCGTTCTTCGATGAGAAACAATTTGCCCCATTGGCACTGTCTTATTACAGCTCTCACAAAAATTCACATCATTACTCGGTGGTGGACTCAATCTGGGGCGTTTGATGGGTGGCTCGCCACTGCCGCTTGTCACCCTACACGATTGCGTTTGGTGTCGGCGTAAATTGTCACTGCGCGTGAAAGCTTTTCCACAATTGCACGTATACATCTCACACAATGCTCCACTGCTCGGAGTGAGAAACAAATAAACCTCGAAGGCTCGATTCTGTTTATATACACAAACGAGGTTTGAGAGAGGGGGAAGAGAGCCAATCTCAAGGTCATGAAATATAAGGTCATTTCATGTTGGTCTCGATACCTCAAGGTCAATCTGCATTGAAAGCCAGCGAGTTTTGAAGAGAGGCTCAAGAGCGATAGTATTTATGGGGAGGTAAAGCAAACAGTGTCTATGTCCCTATTTGATTAATTTGAATATCACATACTGACAAGTTTGTTTTTCCCCAAAATAGCAAATCCTGAGATATTCCTAATCGAAACCAATATTGAACTCTCTTTGCATGTCGTTGTTTAAATTAGTGCCAATTGAAGGCAGCTCAAGGTTATACTTCATCAAGGACATTTACATTCAAGGCCTACCCCAAGGTCAAGGTACGTGGTGGGGGGAGGACTATGCCAATTGAAGGCAGCTCAAGGTCATCATTCATCAAGGTCGAATATCAAGGACGTTTGCATTCAAGGCCACCCACAAGGTCAAGGTCAGTGGTGAGGGGAGGTCCAGGATTGGCATAAACCTCCTACTTCCTGAATAAATACCTCAAAGTTCACGATCAAAAGTTGAGTAGCGTTGTTCACTTGAACTCAATATTTTAGAGAAAAATGTCAGCGGTTCATATTGGATGCATCTACAGTCGAATAAAGTTTGGCATTGTAACGTCAGCTAAATCATTTTTTTTTTTATTGAAACTATTATCGCATTCTACTGGTGGGATCTAGTCGTCTTGGTTTTGCAAAAGGTAGTTGTCCGTGAGTAATGATATGATGTCGAACTGAGTGTTTCACAGGTCTTGAGAAGTCAGGTTTTGATATTAAGGAAGGGTACTCCTTGATCAGCTTCAGATATCTATTCTCAACGACAAATACTTGGGGAATAGGTGAATTGGTCTTCAAATAAAGTCCATTGACGAATAATGTTGTTTTAGTATCAGTAAGCGTTATATTTTTCGAATCTACCAACAATCCAAAGTGAGCTAGGAAATCTGCTCCAATAATTGGACGTTGAATTGCGGCGACTGTTAAACTGAAAGGAAAGTTGCGATGTTGTCCTAAATGGACATTCAAATTTTTTTTTACAAAGGTAGATATGAAGGTACCATTAACTGCTGAGAGAGCGATGTCTGTATCTATTTTGAAATCGGACAATACGTCTTGGGGGACTAAA
The DNA here is from genome assembly GCA_032362365.1 of Zygogramma bicolorata. Lineage (NCBI taxonomy): Eukaryota > Metazoa > Arthropoda > Insecta > Coleoptera > Chrysomelidae > Zygogramma > Zygogramma bicolorata. The sequence continues at coordinate 1,058 of JAVJAQ010003366.1, read as the reverse complement.
GGATCTATCAGAAAATTAATTTTTTTTTCGTGGGTCAAAAATGAATAAGCGACGTGGAATATTTTCTTGATTGTTACTCGTCGATACAGTAACAATCTTTTTTTAGTTTTATGGATCGTCTTCATTCAATGTGTGATGTAGAACGCACCAAGATCCGCCACATTTGTTGGCTTTGTCTTCGAATCTCTGATGGAAGTAGCATGCAGAAGAGTTTCTGTCAAAATTGAATCTATCTGAATCCCTATTGCTACTACGTGTTCTATTTCTGCATGGTCTAGATATGCTTTGTGAGTATGGTCTAGTCTAATATGATCTATGTTGAATTGAGTGAATTTCTGTGTGCATGGTAATTAGTTTAATTTCTAATATTGAATTTTTTTGCAACAGTGTTTCTGAAGTCTGAGTGAATTTGTCAGATGAATCATTGAAAGATTCTGATATTTCTTTTCGGAAAGTTGAAAAAGGGTCACTTTGTTTAGATGAGGATGATACAGAATAATTGGGAGGAGTTATTTCATTCGTTCTATAAGTGTCTCAGATTTCATCAGCGATATCTTAAATTTCATTCATTTATAGTTTTACCAGACGTAGTTAGAGTTACACAAATGGTCTTCGGTAGATGTCTCCTCCATAATTTGATCAATAGTTCCTGACTAACCATGGAGGAGCCTCGTACTATCGCTATCATGTCTCTATTAAGCCGTTATTCCTTGAATAATTTTCGTTTTCAAATTATTATATAAATTATTTGGTTGCGGATGTTCCATAATATCATAAATTTGATGGATTATTTCGGAAGAAAGCTTTGCGATTATGTAATCATATTTAGTTCGATCTGCAGTTATTTTCCTAAGATAATTTGGGTTTCCACTGGGTGAAACCACATTTCAGGTTTGGTTGTCCAAAATGGTGATAATTTCATAGAATAAGCAGCAATTTGGTTGATATTATCAACATTATTAGTATCCTGAGGGATCAAAATATTGAAAATTCTTGAAATGAAAAAAAAGTTGACAATGATACCTCCTGAGGGGAATATTGGGTAAAGGTAGTGAATA
>JAVJAQ010003363.1:0-15054 GCA_032362365.1 Zygogramma bicolorata | reverse complement strand
ACTTGGAAGAAACTTAAACAACTAAGTTTATTTAACTTTGACAATTATTGCTAATGAAGGTTTGGGCTTGGATTTTTCAAAAATTCAAAACCATACGATTTTGTGAGCGACTATTACCGTTTTACTTTTTATGTAAACATTAACCATGAATTGTGCTCGATAAACAAGTAATGATTTTTATCTACACCCGTACTCTAAAAATACACTTATATGCCCACAACCCGTTTTATAATGAAATCCATTTCGATACAGATTTTCATTACGATACAGATTTTTATTACGATACAGATTTTCAACCAATAGAAACCCATTATTTTTCAATCAAGCATGATGTGCAAGCTTTACATTTTGACGTTTGTCAAGTCAAAATCAGTAGGTATTGAATTTTTGAAGAATTCAGTCAATTTTCGATAATCGTATAAAAATGTCTTATAGCAGTGGTATAGAAGAATTACCAGCGACTCCACAGATGTCTCAGAGAAGGAAAAATACAATCGCAAGGATTATATTTTTTATTTGACAAATGCAACATATGTGTTTTCATTTTCGACCACATCAATAGAGCTCTCATGGCCGAGTTGTCAATGGCGCCAGCAGTAATCAGAAATGTCCGGGTTCAATTCCTGACCTCGGCAGAGATTTTTTCAATTTTTTTCTTCTCTTCATTTCTCATTGTTGTATTTTCCTTGGTTATACCATCAATTATAATTCTGTGAAATTTTTCAAAGAAATACGATTGATTAACTACTATTATTGTGTTGAATATAAATACCTAATATTATAATATTTATAGTTCTTCATTATTTATTGGGTGTAGATAAAATTGCGTATGCAACTCTCATGTAATGGTTATTAATACACTCGCATAAACCATACGAAACTCACCTTCGGCTCGTTTCGATCCGTATTAATAACCATCATAACACGATCGTTGCATAATATACTATTTATACTCCACAATTTTTAAATAACAGCGCCAGTTTGATCAAGACTCCAACTAATCTCCATCACTTTGATATTGATTAGAGCAACTATGGCTTTTTTTTGAAATCCCGATCACTCGATACATTTTTAGAATACAAACAAATGTATGTTTATGTTTGTTGAAGGACTCCACCGGAGTACCAGAAATAGTCGGCACTTATTACATGCCGGACGGTGCAGGAGCACCGCAAGTTCCGGCCATGGCGTATCCGCAGGCGCAGCCGGCTTATTGGAATCCTCCGGTTTTCTATGCCGGAAACGCAGCTCCAAATGCTGCCCCTCAGAGATACCCTTCGCAGCCAGGTAAGATGATGAAACTGCCCAAGAAAGTGTTTTTTGTCTTTTTTCCCCTCTGAGTAAATGCGAGAAGAATATCAAACATCTTTTATAGAAGTGAAATCAAATATTTAGCTGAGGATATGTGTATATCATTTATAGATTTTCAATTCTTTCATATAAAAAAAAACTGGCTATCTAAACTAGCTACTTCCCTGCGTATATCACCCGACGGGCGTTGATTAACTTTTTCTTGCACAATTTGTATACCAATCACTGAAAACTTGAATCAAACAGATATCATTTATAGAATATTTCTACAAGCATAGAGAATTTTCCAAAAAAATGCCTTAATTGGGATAACATATCATTCGAAAACCCAGACAAGCTTGTTTGGCTCAGAGGAAAATATTCTTTGACCTCTGAAATGTCACCGAAGAATGGACCATTATTTTCTAGGCTACATGCCGACGGCATACCCGGCCAACTACATGCAGCCGCCTGCGGCGCAGCAACACCAGACCGGCCCCGACTACGTCCCGGTCTATCACAACCAACAGCAGATGCCGACGGTCATCTACCAGCCGCACCCGACGGCCCAGAGCCCTGTAGTCTACCCAGCCCAGCAGCCGCAGATCGTGTACCCCGTGTACCAGCCCTCCTCCGCGCCGTACCCCCCCTCCACGCCCCAGATGCCGGCGTACCCGCAGAGCAGCCAGACTCCGAACGGTTGCGCCGCGTCGGCGCAGGGTCAGCTTTTCGCCGGGCCGCCCGCAGATTCGCAGTCGATCGTTCATTTGGCTCAGAGCATGCAGCAGCTCGGACTGGGAGGGAGCGTACAGCCGCAAGCGTTCTCGAACCCTAAAGGTATTGTTCTGTTCATTTTTTTTTTCATTTCAATTCGAAAGTACTTTATTGTCGAAGAAATAGTATATTACACACCGAGGTGGGATTTCTGTCGTGAGATCAGTGACAGGAGTGAAATTTCCTACCGAGGTTTGTATACTATTTCATTCGCAACCATCATATTTCAAATATCGGTTTCGTTCTGAACATATCTAAAACATTAAATTCAACGACATATTACCAAGAACGCGGTTTTCTCAGAATAATCAAGTAGCTATATTGTTACCGTGACTACGTTATATACAATTGTCACCAATATAAATAAATGACAGATAAAGTCTAGAATAGATGAAATGAGGGCGGGAAGTAGAAGTGTGTAACGTGACACTTCCCAACCTTCAATGACGTTAGAAATGACAGCATTACATACATGGTTGTAAATAAAAATTCCTATTGACCTAGCATAAATAAATGAAATGATGGATTAGTGTATTTTCAATAAAATAATTGAAGAATAATGGGACACCACAAAGTCTACTACAAAGGACATAAGATTCTACAAAGCAGTTTAGATTTAAAAAAATACAAACACTCTCTTTAATAGGTACCTTATATCATTCGAAGCCTTTTGATTCATTCACAAAAAGGAAGAAAAAGTCCATCTAAAACAGCTACTCCCATGTCTATATGACGGCGACGGGCACTGGGTTACATAGAAAAATAATCTGAAATATGGCGGGTGGAGCATGTCAGCCGACAAGTAGCTCCTGCAAAAGATGCAAATCTAACGTGGTAACTGGTGTTAAATGTTTGAAGTGTCAGTCAAGTTACCATACTAGTTGTGCAAAGACTCTCAATTTGAAAAGTGTGGGATCAAATAGTATTGAATGTTGTAAAAACGCATTGACGACAGGTGATGAGTGTGACAATGCATTTTTTGATGCGATGGATGAAATCTCTATAAACAACGGTAATAAAGTGGACATTGCCATTTTCAATTATATTATAAAACAAAAGGATCAAATTATTAAAGAACTTCAAGACAAGATACATTTACTGAATAATCAGATTCAGTTAATCGGTACCAAAACCGAAACAAAAAATGAAATGAAAAACGGAGTAACAAAGAAAAAGAGCATGCCTGCCAACAATCAGGATAGTGATGGGAATACACTGCTCAACTCGAAACCGGGAACTAGTAAAAACCGAAAAGATACCGTTAGCGCTCCTGACGTTGCGAATGCTGTAATGAAGACGAACGTTATGATGAAATGTGATCAGTTAATCAACATCGAGAATGATATCAAAGCAACATTTTCAGATGTTGCTCAAAATACACCTGCTACCGAAGAAAAAGCTAATGAAATTGACGGCTGGAAAAGAGTTACAAGAAAACGACATCAACGCACACTTGTGGTAGGAAAGTGTTCTGATAGCAATGCATCTATCAAAGGTGTCGAAAAACGTGCTTTTCTTCACGTTACCCGCCTAGCACCTAATACAACAGTTGAAGAACTCTCTAAGTTTTTGGAAAAAAGTTTTCCAGAAGCAAAATGTGAAGCTTTGGAATCGAGGCAACCGGAAATTTACTCCTCCTTCAAGGTGTCAATTCCGGAGGAAAAGTTAAAGATAGCAATGGAGGCATCAAGGTGGCCCTTGAATGCATGTGTAAGGTATTTTTTACAACGGAGAAGACAGAACCATTCAAACAGGTAATTTTCGACCCGAAACTGCTACTGTTGAATATACAATGTCTGAACATTGACAAAGCAAATGAAATATCAGTATGTACTTCAGATATGACAAATCTCAATTTCCTGTGTATGACCGAAACTTGGTGTAACTATGACTCAGTTTCGAGTTATAGACTGGAAGGTTATCGGGTGATTAGTTCGTATTGCCGCAAAACTCTTAAAGGGGGTGGTGTCGGAATATGGTCCAGAAATGGTGTGAGCAGTGTAGTTCCTGTAGATGTGAAAAAGTTCTGCTCTGAAAAAGATGTAGAATTGTGCGCCGTTTCCTATAAACCAAACGATTGTGAATCTTATTTAATAGTTGTTTGTTACAGATCACCCTCGGGTGACCTGAAGGTGTTCTTTGATAGGATTCACGATGTGCTGTGCAGTCTGTATAAACCGAAACTAAAAATTATTCTTACTGGTGACTTCAATATTGATTCATTCAACCAGAGCTCGGAATACGTTAAATTCAGTTCTATGTTATTGGAATTTAATCTATGTAACAAGGTAGGGTGTCCAACAAGAGTTACAGATTCGTCATCCACAATTATTGATCATATTTACACAAATTTTGATAACTGCTCTAGCAGTGTCATTGACAATACGGTGTCTGATCATAAAACGGTTTTGTTCGAGTATGAACAGGAAATCAAGAATGTTAAGAGATGCAAAGTTTCTTTCAGTTCTAGAAAGTATGACGAAACGTCTATTGTGAATTTTAAACAAGCCCTTGCCAGTGAAAATTGGTCGAATTTATATCAAATTGGGGACATAGACATTGCATTCGAAAACTTCTATAATATTTTATTATATCATTTTTATGTAAATTTTCCCCTTATAAATCGAAAAAAAAATGCTAGCAATAAAAAGTGGGTATCAAATGGGGTTAAAGAATCTAGTAAAAAACTGAAAGATTTATTTTGTCTATCGAAAAAAAATCCTGAACTCAAGATATATTATCAAGAAGCGAAGAAAGCTCACAGAATCTTAGTCAATAAAACAAGGCAGTTCTATTATCAGACCCGTATCTGGAATTCTAATAATACTAATAAAGAAGCCTGGAGAATTGTAACGGAAATATCCGGAAATGATATTAAAAGGACACCAACACCTTTGCTGAGGATGAATATGAATGAATCCCTAATTGAAGATACCCAAGTTATAGCGAATACCTTCAACAACTTTTTCAAATGTATACCAGAGAGACTGGTTCAAGAAATTAAGTCTAGTGGAGATCAGTTTCAGTTTGATTTATATGAAAAAATTTCCATTGACGGTAATAGTGGGTTTCTTCTATACCCATTCACTGAAGAGGAATTTCTCAATCTCATTTATAAAAAATTAAAAGACAAACACTCCTCTGGTCCTGATGATATTCCTCCTTTTTTGTTGAAGAAAAGTTTGTATACAATTGTTAAACCTCTAACTCATCTTATCAATCTCTCTTTTTGTACTGGAAAGTTCCCCAATATACTGAAACGGGGAAAGGTCATTCCAATTTATAAGAAGGGGGATAGGCAGGACTTCGAAAATTATAGACCGGTGACCATACCTTTCTCACTCTCAAAACTCTTTGAATATTGTTTCTTGGATAGACTTCAGATATATCTAGAGAAGACGGATATACTTTCGAATAATCAACACGGTTTTAGTAACAATAGATCCACAATGACAGCAATAGATTCTTTTTACGAAAAGGTAATAGAATCGATGGAGGGAGGCGAGTGCCCTGTTGGGATATTTTGCGATCTCAGCAGGGCATTCGATTGTGTCGATCACAGGAAATTATTGCATAAACTGAGAGCATACAATATAGTAGGTGCCCCACTGAGTTGGTTGAGCACATATTTGATGTCGAGAAAACAATATGTTAGTATTTACTGCGAAAATAACAATAAAAAATCAATGATTAACTCTAACGAAGTGGAAATTGAGTTGGGTGTTCCTCAGGGTTCCATTTTGGGGCCCACTTTGTTTCTGTTATATGTGAATGAATTCAGTGAAGCTCTAGGAAACGTAGCTAGCTGTACAATGTATGCCGACGATACGTCAATTTTGGTTTCAGCAAAAAATGATTTTGATGTTCAACGTCACTGTGATGTAGCAATAGATATTGTAGATAGATGGTTTAGAGCAAACTCACTGTATCTGAATATGAAGAAGACGGTTTTCATGAATTTTCATCCTTCTCAAAAAAAGTTGTCCGATCTTCAATTGAAAATAAAATCCGATCAATTGCAAAAAGTACCAGAGACCAAATTCCTAGGTATCATTTTAGACGAACACTTGAACTTCAAGGCACATTGTGAATCTCTTATCAAAAAATTGAATTCATACTCGTACATGTTCAGAAATTTAAGGAATGTATTAAATACCAGAAACCTCATATCTTCATATTACGCACTTGTTGAGTCTCGGCTTCGATATGGAGTTCGCTTCTGGGGATGGTCAACTTCATGCCAAGATGTTTTTATATCTCAGAAAAAACTTATCAGAGTGCTATGTAATTTATCCCAAAGAGATTCTTGTAAAGATTCATTCATTTCTCATGGCATCCTCACACTACCATGTTTATTTATAAATGAAATGTGTTTATATGTTTTCAATAATAAGGATTCTTTTCCGAAAATTGACAGCTATCATACTGTCAACACTAGACAATCTGACAGTTATTACATCCAGCCATTCCGATATCAAATTACTTTCAAATCACCAAACAGACTTGCTCCCCGGCTGTTCAATCATCTGCCTGAGTACTTAAAAAATATTGATAACTCAAATGTATTCAAAAAAGAACTGAAAACATTTTTGACAAAAAAATGTTTCTATGATGTAAATGAGTTCTTACAATTGAAAAAATAGTAATGAACAGATGATAGTTTATTTATATATTTTGTTAATAGTATGTATGTGTGTCTTTTTTTTATACATAGGTATACTGACGATTTCTATACAATTGTATGATTGTCTTATGGAAATAAATTATTTTGATTTGATTTTGATTTGAAATCACTTTTTCTTGCTCAATTTCTTGCTCAATTTTCATACCAAGCAAATGAAAATTGAATCAAATAGATAGCAAGCAAAATAGAGAGCTATTTCAGAAAATACTTCAATCACTGGGATAATATTTCATTCCAACCCATACAAGATATCTCGCCCAAAGAAAATTATTTCTTGGACTTTTCAAAGAGTATTTGTAATATTCTTTGATTTTACTTCTATCATTGAAGTTGGAATTTCAATTTTTCAATAGATACAAAATATGTGATACTGCTGGGTAGTATTTTTCAAAATGTCAATTGGTATTGTTAATTTTAAATAAAATTACTTAGAACAAAAAGCTTAAATGGGCGCAACTTTTTTTTTTATTTTGTGAGTACCCGCTACGAAGATCATTTGGGAATTAAGCATTGAAAACATGATTGGCTCTAAAAATAGCTTACATATCTAACAAATTATTATCATAGGTCAATAGACTAGCTTGAGGGTGTAAATCTTCCGTGTTAAAAAACAATTTTAATTATGAACACACCAGAGTTCTAAAAAAAACTAAGTCACGATACCATGGTATCGACTACTTATATAGCTTCAAAAATAACTCCAACTCAATACGTATGTACGTACGTACTTCAATTTCGTGTGGCATTTGCCTACAATTGCTTGTTTCAATTTTTGGAGTGTCTGCCAGAATTCGTATATTTGTGAATTACTCACCAACTCCATTATCCTAGCTACCATTAAGCAAGACTTACCTTTTCGAGTCCACAGGGATTTCCTCATAGTACTCTTCATACTAGAATCTCTCCCAGAGTCCCCATACCAGCTTGATAAACAAAAATTCAAACGTTAATAAAATTAACGATGAATTGCTAAAAATAATGGAATGGGGTAACGCGAAACTTGGTGGAATTGAATGCTGGGAAAACCCCGGCATGTCTCCTCAGTTGTCAGGGGTAACTATTCCTACGAAGTCAAGTATCTCGATGCTAGGAATTACGATCAGTGATAATCTCTCATGGGAAAACCATGTGAGATCGGTCGCTAAAGGTGCTTCCCAGGAACTTAGATTTCTATTTCGTGCGAAGAAATACTTCACTTCTCGTCAGCTTCTAATGATCTACAAGGCAATCCGTCTTGTTAGTGATTCTTCCTGTCCCTTGATTAACGGGGTGTTCTTTGATCATTACATGGCTTTCCTTTCGTGTGAATCTGCATATAAAAAATTGAAAGATACAAAAAATAAAAAGATTCTGTAAGTAATAAGAGAGCTGGATTGTGCAAAAATTGTTACTTCCTTTAGTTAACCTTACAGAAAGTTCACTTCTTTCTCTTCAGCTATAACGTTTTAAACTTGTGACATATTCATATTACATGATATATAATATATATTATTATTATCATTTAGGAATGCACCACCCCCAGTACGATTGCAGAATGCGCGTCGCCGCCGTCGGCCCGAAGAACAAGCAGTTCGGCAAGAACCTGATGCTGGGCTCGAGCCAGAGCAGCACCGGCACCAATTCGCCCGCCGCCACCGTCATAGCCAACTACGGCCCGCCCGCGAATCCGCCGATGATGTACAGACCGGCCGAAACGCCTCCGAACCAGTTCGCTTTCCCGCCGAATTACGGCGTGCCTCCGGTCATGTACAAGGCGGTAAGTCGCTCAAAATGATGGTAGTAATAATGATAAATGTTCTTACCTTCGTAAAACCGTGCGGGTATAGCTCAACAGAATAGTTATGGGTATTTTTTCTATACTCATACAAATTACCCTAACACCTGAACTGATATTATTTGAACTCGATGCGCGTTTAGCATCTTCAGGAGGAGGAAATTGATACTAGATCTTAACTCGTGAAAAAGAGAGTAAATGCTTATCTGAATAAGCACAACACTATTAATTCTACTCAATTCACATTCAAAAGAGGAAAATAATATTAATAACAATTTATTCACAATAAATCTCAATATTACAATTTTAAAATAAATAATATGTGAATAAATATTTAAACCTTACGAAGTTATTGCACTTGTTGTAAGGATTAGATATTTTATTGAATAATTATTATGGATTAAAAATAAATGATTTTATAATATAATAACATTTGAACAATAAATGAAAATGACAGTATAATCAGCACACTGGCAATCACATGGAAAATTTCGATTCTATAAGATTCTGGAAAAAGAATCTGGGAGTTTCAAGAATCAATTTTTTCACCAGTTTTTTATAAGAATATTTTGACTTTGTTACTTTAATCTAATTTGGTAATTTATCGTATAAATGATGCTAAATATAAAAAGTTTTTTTGTGATTTGGCTTTGGAAATTTTATTTTTAGCAGTAGTTTTGTTTTTATTTCGTGTATTATATAAATGTTTATTATATTTACAGCAGTTTTTATGAGAAAATATGTAAGTTATTATATTAAGACAAAATAATTGTCTGATATCCATTTTTTCACTTTCACAAAATAATTTATTGGAGGAATATCGAATATTTTTACCATACATGATTTTTAAGAACCAAATGATGCAATTTTCAACCTTCTTCAAAACGTATATCTAAATCTGAATTAGGGAAGTTGCTGCAGCAGTTTTCTGTGATCTGACGAAGGCGTTCGACTGTGTTGACCACAGAATTACGTTGCAAAAATCAGAGATATATGGGTTTAGAGATGTGGTAATCCAGTAGTTTGAGTCTTATTTATCCAGACGAACTCCAAGAGTATCTCTTCTAGGCAATTTATCACACAAATTAGAAATGAAATAGGGGTACCTCAGGGGTCAGCACTGGGACCCACCCTTTTCTTAATTTATATAAATGATCTAGCCTCCGGAAAGTTCACTCATTTTGCAGATGACACCACAATACTTTGGCATGATAAAATGGCTCACAATTACATCAGATGATTGAGAACGATATAAGTAAATTCAAAGATAGGTGTGATGCTAATAAGCTATCTTTCAATACATCAAAAACTAACATTCTCACTTTCAAATGTAATCCACAAGAACTCCCTATAGGAAACCAAATAATCAGTTATAAGTCAGAAACAAAATTCCTGGGTTCCATATTGATGATAAATTGAAATTTGAAAGTCACATTGAAAACTCAGAAGAAAACTGGCATCAGGATGTTTCACAGTAAGAACCATTTCATGGAAACTTGGTGAAGAGATGGCAAGAAGTGTATATTATGCTTTAATCGACTCACACCTAAGATATGGAATCTGTTTTTGGGGATCATGTAATCGATATTTCTTCAATATGATTTTTGTCTTGCAGAAACGAGCGAGCAATACAGTATATGTGTAAAGCTAAATTCTGGGATTCTTTCAAGCCACTCTTTATAAAACACAAAATTCTACCAGTACCTTGTATTTTTATTTTAGAAGCAATATGTCTCATGATAGTATAGAAGATGTATAAATATAACACTAGACAACACTAAATATAACATTACCGATTCCAACTACGATACAAATAAAAAATTCCATATTTTATAATGGTAAAAAATCATTCAATCACCTGCCGAACGAGAATAAAATTAAAAAAAAAAATTAAACAGTCTGTAAAAAATCTTTTACTGATGAATGCTTTCTGTTCATTAGATGAATTCTACTGTCAGAACTTTCAATGTTGTGGAGTTCGACCTTGTCTAATAGTCCTACTAATACATTATTTCTCAATTTGATGTGTTTCAGTGATATTTATCAATTATTTATATTTTTATTTAAATTGTATTTTATACTTACACATGTTGTTGTCTATAATAATTTTATTATTCTCTATTCTGTGTTTTTTATTTGTGTTATGATTATAATTAGTTTTTTAACAGACCGTCATATCGACAGATATGACAATGATTATCATTGCTTTCTTGTTTTTCATTGTTAAAGACTATGTCTAGTAGCTTTGTGTCACACAATCTTAATCAGTTTCAGGTTTCTTTCACCAATTCTGTGAGCATTGTACAGAGCATGTTGGGCGACACTGGATTTTTCTACCCTTCAGTATTTCATATGTGCCAAATCTTCGTTGAAACGGATTTTACTAGCTCGTCGGCTCACATGCATTGGCCAGAGCAGAAGAGCTGTCAAATCCCGTTTCAAAGAGCATTTTGCACACATGAGATACGGAAAGGTAGAAAAGTCCAAAGTCGCCCTAGTTTCAATTTTTTCGGGAAAACCGTCTACTACCTAGAAGAATGAAGCGAATACATCTAAGGTTTAACACTTGAATAGCACCTATAAATGATGATTTAAGAAACGACTACTCGTTTTTCCTCTCCAGAATCATCAAGCAGGAATATTCGAAATATTCATAGATACCGTCTTGATACATTATTATTTTCCTAGATCGGTAACGTGAGAGCTAGCACTAGCACTCCAGGAACATCGAGGAGCAGTCGATCTCCCACACCTGCAATGGAAGTTCCATTTTTCGAGAGACAACGGATGTCGATACCGCCACCGAATGTCTACCAGGGAATACCCTACGTTACACCAGGTGAGTTCATTTCATCGGAGCATTCAAAAATGAATCGAGAAATTACGAAAAATGTACCAAATGACAGCTGACATGACCTCCGACGTAACTAGCGCCATCTACTATGAGCTTTCCAGAATATCTGACATTGCAAGAGAATGGCAAATATTGGTATTGCATGATATGTTCGACTGCTATTATTAGTTTGCATTGTTAATTTATTTATTTATTTATTCAATATACAGCTTCCAGACAGAACATGGTTCCGGTATGAGGAAGTCAAAAAAAAAACATCATAAAATTATGAACTATAAATAATAAATTAGAGTATAATATTCATTTGATAATTTGGTGAACATCATTATGCAAGCAAATATTTTTTTAGTTCTTTTGAAAAAATATAAATGGATTTGGATGATTTTATTTTTTCTGGTAGTTCATTGAAAGTTATTAATGCTGATGAAATGGGGTTATTTTTTCCTTTATTGGAATGAATCATATTTAAATGAAAGTTATTTGATATTCTGGTATCGTGGCCATGTAAATCATAATTTTTTGACAGTTTTATATTACATTTCTGAAGATTTTTTGTTGATTTATATATATACTTAGATTTTTCATAATCAATTAGTTGATCCAAAGTCATATTATCTGTTACTTTATATAAATCTGCAGAAGGAGTATCCCACGTTTTTCTGAATATAACCTTTATTGCTTTGTTCATTAAACGATATATTATATTTTTTTGTTTTTTAGAGCATGAAGACCAAACTGTAATGAGGTATCTGATATGACAAACAATAAAGGCATTATATATTAGAATCTGAACGTTTTTGTTCAAAATGTGAATTCTTCCAATGGCCCCCAGGAATGGAACAATAGATTTCTTTATTTTTTCAATATGATTTTCAAAATTTAATTTTGTGTCAATTAATAAACCTAAATATTTATGGTTAGGAACCTCGGCTATCAGTTCATTATCTATCTTCAAGTTCAATTTTATATTCTTCATGTTTTTTTGTTTAAAAATCATAAAAACAGTTTTTTCCGAATTGACGATTAGGTTAATGCTGCACGTCCATTTTTCAATAAGATCAATATCATGTTTCAATGAATTTTCCAAAATGTCGATATCTTTCCCAAAGTGAAATAATGTTATATCATCTGCAAAAGAAAAGTGCATTCCATATAAATTGAGTCTTTTAATATTGTCAATATAAATTAAAAAAAGAATTGGAGCCAAAACTGAGCCTTGAGGGACGCCAATTTTAGAAAGTTTCTCATTACTTTTATATTTGTTGATTTGTACGTACTGTTTGCGATTTTGAAAATAGTTTTGGAATAGATTGAATGCATGACCTCTTATACCATAACTATATAATATATCCATTAAAATATTATGGTCCACAGTGTCAAAGGCTTTTTTTAAATCTAAAAAGGTTGTTACTACATAATCACTATCATCTAATCTTTCATAAATTTTATTCATGAGATCAGTTATTATAGATTGGGTGTTCGTTTTTGGTTGGAAAGCATATTGAAAATTGTCTATCCTAATATTGTCAGTGATGAAATTTGTTAGTTGAATTTTGAGAATTTTTTCAAATATTTTCGCAAATATATTCAAAAGAGCTATTGGACGGTAATTTGAAACATATTTTCGTTCACCTGATTTGTATATCGGTTTCAGAATAGTTCTTTTCAGATAATCAGGAAAAACTGCATCTTCAATGCTTTTGTTTATAACGAGAGATAGAGGCAAACTTATTATATCTACAATGTCTTTCAAATTTTTTGTTGTAATCTGATCTTCACCTGGCGCTGAATTTAATTCAAGAGACATTATCACATCGTAAATGTCTTCTTCTGATATAGGTTTTGAAAATAATGATTTGGGAGTTGTGATGAATGTATCGAAATTATTCTGGATTATCTTCATTTTTTTTGACAAGTTATTTCCAATTTCAGAAAAAAAATTATTAAATTCGTCGCATATATCTTTTTCATCTGTTAATAATATATTATTTTTATTTTCGATCTTATTTATAGTTTGTTCGGTTCTTTTACCTTTGATATTATAATTAATTGCATTCCAAATTTTTTTAGGATTTGTTCCAGCTTGAACAAATTGGGCATTGCAATGATCTTTTTTCAATTTTTTGCAAAGACTATTTATTTCATTTTTGAGTGTTTTAAAAAAATATTTCAATTCAACATCATTTGGGTTTTTTTTCAGTTTTTTGTAAATTTTGTCTCGAAATTTTATTTTTTTTAACAGTGCATCTGTTATCCAATTATTGTTTTCTCGAGTTCTGAATCTTTTAGTGTAACTACATTCTTTTTTTGTTTCGTTAATGCAATTTCCAAGTTCTTCAAATGTTGGAATGTTTGTGAATGAGTCAAGTTTTTGAGAAATCTGTTCGCGGAATTTTTTTATGTCTAAAATAGTTATTATTTTATTGGTCATTTTTGGTTTATTTTTTATTATTTTTTCAGTTTTCAAGTTCATTATTTTGTGATCTGTGAAATGATGATCTTCCAAATCAATGTGATATTTCAAATTTTTTAATTGGAAATTTGTAACCACATGATCAATAATTGTTTTTTTGTTATTATAATTTTGTCTGGTATAATGATGCTCATCAATTACATTAACAATTTTATAACCATTCGTTTCAAATATACTATGATATTCATCAACAATATCGTTTTTATCTAAAAGGTTCAAGTTCATGTCGCCTAATAAGATGAGATTTTTATATTTCATAGTGATATTATCTATAATTTTAAAGAAAATATGTATATCTACGTTAGGAGGGCGATATATAACACCGATTTTAGGCTTTGGTTCATAAGAGAGTATTTCAGTAATAATGTAGTTACAGTTATCCACAGTTCCTTTTTCAAGAATGTTGTAGTCTAGATCTTCTTTAATGAAAATAGATACACCACCACCACGACCTTGTTTTCTGCATTCATGTATTGCAGAATAATTTGGGATTTGGATAAACATACTTTCATCAGGATATAACCAAGTTTCTGTTAATGTGAGGATTTCATATTCTTCTTTCTTCAAATATAACTCAACGTCTGTTAGCTTCTTTCTTAAGCTTCTTATATTCATATAAGAGACAGATAATGACTCAGTTATCATAATTTATTCGAGAAATGTGTTTGCTCTCTCGAAGTTTCATTACTGGACAATTTTTATCATTAGCCCTATGATTAACACAATGACTTGTTTTAAAATTTGAGTTCGAAAATTCACAATTTCTGCATTTTAGGTTGGATTCAGGACAATTATTCTCTTCATGGCCACCTCCACATCGAGGGTATATAAACGAATTTCTACAATTTTTTGAAGAATGGTTGAATCTATAACATTTGTTACATTGTGATAATTGGTTGTTTTCATACACTTTCAGATTTTGCCAGTTAATGAATAATTTGCCTTGGTTTTTCTCAAAAATAGTTCTGAAAAGATTCCCGTTAACTTCTGCATAAACAGTGTACTTATTTTTATGGGAAATATGTTTGACATAAGTAATTTTTATGAAATCATTTTCGCCAATGAATGAGTTCTGATTTCTAATTATTTTTTCCAAGTCTTCTTTAAGGATTGGTTCTTCAAGCGATAGCTCTACGATTTTTATTTTTGGGTTTGGTTTTCTTCCAGTTTCTATCATATAATTATTTTGTAGTTTGAGTTCGATT
>JAVJAQ010003362.1:0-11827 GCA_032362365.1 Zygogramma bicolorata | reverse complement strand
AATTCCAAGATGGCGACTGTGACACATCTTTTTAAAGCTGCTGACGAATACTCTATAACCCTAGAATATGAAGTTAATATCTTTACGTAGTACAAAATGGCGGAACACTTAATAATTTCTTGAACACATCGACGTTTAACTTCATACTTTGAGGAAATAAGCTGAGTTCAGTTCAGAAGATGCTCGAAATGGTTGCCTTAAACGTCTTGGCATAAGAACAGCCTATCCGATATTTCACGCCGAACATTTTCTAACACAGCAACGTCGATATTTCTTCAAATATTTATTATTCTCTGACTTGCATTAAATATCGAGGCAGGTTCAGTTTCGTACACCTTCTGCTTCTAATAGCCCCATAAAAAAGTCCAAAGGTGTCAAATCTGGCAAGCGGGCTGGCCATTCCGTAGTACCTCGATGGCGAATCAAACGACCATGAAAATTATTATCCAAATAGTTTCTTACTTATCTGGAGTTATGCGGTGGTGCTCCACCTTATTGTTAGAATAATAATATCCATATCGAATTCTTTAGAATTCACTTCGACGATTTCGGTGATAAGAGGATCTACAGTAGTTGCCAGCATATTCAAATACAATTCCCCTGTTAAATTTTGTTCACTCGACCATTTTGGAGATAGTTTACGTGGTACCTTTTGAAATCGGAAACTAAATGAGAATATTTGAACTGAACAATGATGTTCGTTGTACTGACATTTTTATCTTTTTTCTATGAACAAAAATAACCTCTCAAACCTTATCGGGTTGTTGGGATTGTCATATGACAGAGAAAAACAAATATTTCTGAAAATATCGATATTAATGTGTTTGTTTTCAGGTAATCATCAAATGTTCCGCCATTTTGTAGTAGGTGAAGATATTGACTTCATATTCTAGAGTTGTAAAGTATTCGTCAGGAACTTCAAAATGATGTATCACAAGACCCCCCTTTTTCATTTACTTTTTTCCTAGATGGCGCCCAGTCGCCATCTTGTTACTCAGAATTTCCATCTAGGTACAATTAGATGAGTAAATAAAGCTGTCATTGCTTGATATTTGAAATTCCATGGGATACCTGATTTATTGTGTGATAATAATCACAACTGTAGCACAATGAAGTTTTGTTACCAGGTAAGGAAATGAAATTGAACACATGAACATGTACAACATTGTTCTATCAAGAACTGTTGATATAGAGCAGTTTCGTGTTGTAGCCGTAGAAAAACAGTTTTATCAATACATTCCGAGAGTTTGTATAATATATTGAATGGATGAGCCTTTACAGAATTTCTATATATAAAATATGAGTTGAAGAAAGCATCATATCCAGTGAAAAATTAATATTTGGCATTAACATTTCTCAGTTTATTGTTAGTGATTCCCGAATCAGAATAACTTCAAGAGTGTACCCAAATATTACCTTGAGAACTGTGAATGGATAAGTACGAAATATCAATTTTTTCTCGTGGTTTTGGCATGTTAACCCACCACAATCTAAAAAATTTAAAAGATCGAATGAATCTATACAAGTTCAAATAGGAAAAACTCTTTAGCACATTTTTGAGAATGGAAGTGGATTTGATTATCGAAATGTTAAAGAGGATAAGTATTTTTTATAAATAATAGTTCTAGTATTTTTTGGTAGGCGAATCTAAGTGATACGAGGAGTTGCTGACTAATAGAACGAAGTTCATTAATCTTTTTTTTTTCAACGCAACAACATTTCGAGGTGGATTAGAAGTCTGCCTTTCTATATTTGTTTAAATTCCAACATCCATTCTGTTTTTGAAATTGTGGTATATCAACCCAAATACTACGAATATCATCTCATTCACATCATAAAACAAGATTATCATTAGGAGTTACATCACTGATAAGTATAGAAACTATAGCGTAAATCCCAAACCGAATGAAAATCAAATTTAAAATAGAACTGGCTGAAATTACATATTGAACAAAATATCACAGTTTCCTGCACGGTTCTCAACAATGGGTTTACCAAACCTAAAGTGCATAAAATAGTGTATACACCACTGGATTAGAGTCCCTTTATGAATTGTCGTCTCGGATTAGAGAGTTCGACTTTAAAACTCTTGTGTATGATATATATTTTATTCATTCTGCTTGAGGATCTTACGTGTCGCGCTATTGTTAACCCAATGCTTTTCAGCAGGTTAAAAAAATATTTTTTGATCCGGCTTGAGGAAGCTATTGTATATCAAAACTCGTGTCGCGGTTTTGTAAAATAATTGTTAGTAAAAATCACACAGGAGAATGTTATATTTTTCTTTGAAGGATTTTCTATATGACGATAGGATTATATGATGTCACACGTTAGTATAACCCTCCTTATTTGATTTGGAATTTTGAATCAGGCGGTTTTTTTGAAACGTTCTTTCATTGTCGAACCTTTCGATTCGTTTCATTTAATCGAGTGAATAGTCAACCGTCCTTCTCTCACCTCAATTTCAAATCAATTCAACCCTCATTGTCGAGAAGAAAGTGGAACCAATCAATTGACACAAAGAAGCATTCATATCTTGAAATTATTTTTAAAAAGTTCTGAAACTCATTTTCGAAGAAAAAAAACATTTTTTCAAACTTTTGCCAGTAACTTATTATATTCAAGTTGGCAGTTCAAAATACCATTTACCATAATATCCTATTTAATTGAAGGATTTTATTAGATTCTTTCTTCCGAAAGAATCAACGGATCTGGGGCATTTCTCATATTTGAGACTCATTAGAAATTAGAACAAAATTATGGTTGGGGATCGTTTTCAAAAATATATTTATCTAACAGCTCAACAAACTTACTTCTGGATATTCCAATTCTCCCATTGTTGGGAGATGAATAATGACAAAATCGTTAGAAAAAGTTCATGATTCAATTACTCGCCTTGTAAAAAATCATGAAGTGAAATTGTCTTCTTTGGAACTCATGTAGAATTCGTATGGATCAGAAAACTCTTCAAATATAATATAATAAAAATGTGTTTCGAAAATTATATTATTCATGATAAGAGACAACTGAATATTTCTAAATCGTTTGGACAATCTCGAATGGTTTAGAGTGGGAAATAGTTCTTAATAAAGAAACATTCATCAATAATGAGCTTGCCAGAAAATAAAGATCAATTTGGAACGATTTTAATATTCTCTATTCCAGTAAGGCTTGCATTCTTCTTTTCTCTGCTCTTATTCAACACCCTATGGATTATTTCGAGAAAAAATATTCATTGCTATTGTTTATTTTTGATGCAACCAGGTTACTAGGTGATTGTCTCATTTTCAGTTACACATTTGTGTTATTCAAGAAAGGCAGAAAGAAAGATCTCGACGACGATGACATCTATGAGATCGTCCCCAATCTTTCGTCGAAGAAGTTGGGGGATAAATTGGAGTACCAATGGAGAAGTCTGCAGAAGAAAAACAAGAAGCCTTCTCTGATGAGGGCACTGTTCACATGCTTTGGGAAGAACTACATTATACTGGGAATCATTCAACTTTGCTTCAAAACAGCTGTAATGTAAGTACACCGTAATCACTACATTGTATGGAACAAAGTCGCTCCCGGTGTCTGTCCGTCCCTATGTAGGCTTAGATCTCTAAAACTACGCAACGGATTTTGATGCGGTTTTTTCGATAGATAGAGTGATTCAAGGGAGAAGTTTATATGTATGATACATGCATAATATAGTAGAGAAACACTGATAATTTTGGAGTTTCTTTTTTTTTCAAATGACGCACTTGGTATATTATGACTTTTTTTAATCCTCTATAAATGAACGATGATGATATGGAGGATATAAGTATTACCAAAATTGAAAATATCCTTTCAGCACTAAACAGCAGATGTAAGGATATAGAATTAACGCACGGAATAGAAAGAGAACAAAAGTTTCCATTTTTAGATGTATTGGCCATAAGGACCGAACAGAATGAAATAGACTTTGACATCTACAGGAAAGACACAAACACGTTCAGATACATTTCAAATGACTCGAATCAATGTCCACAACATAAAATGGCGGCACTACAATTCCGTGTCCATAGGTTAATAACTTTTCCTTCGAAACAAGATAAGTACGACAATGAAAGAGTGATTAGGTACGTAGCTGAAGTGAACGGTTTCGACCCAGAGATAGTTGATAAGATAATAATAAAATGTAAATTTTGGGAAACACTTCGTAGATCTTCGACTTCTCAAAAACATGAGAGAAATGAAAAAGTTTACAGTTATCCCATATGAACCTAAATACACTAGAGGACTCCAACAGATATTCGATGAAGTGAATATGGAAGTTGCATATAAAATTTCTTACAGATTATAACAGCTTCTTGGTAACCCAAAAGATAAATTAGAAAACTCAGAGAAGTCGAGAATTTGCGAAATCAGTTGTCAATATTGCAACAACAAATACATCGACCAGACCCGACGAGCTATTAAAAACCGTTTCAAGGAGCATTTTGCACACATGAAATACGGAAGGGTAGAAAAATCCAGTGTCGCCCAACACGCTCTAGACCTAGACAATGACTACAAAATTGGTGAAAGCAATCTGAAACTGATCAAGTATGTGCATGACACAAGACTAATCGATGCATGTGAGAGTATAGAAATAGCAAAATGTAAAAACAGCATGAATGGTGACAAGGGACCCATCCCTTTCAGCCCACTTCTTAATCTGTTGTTGAGAAAGTAATCAGAATAATCAATAATAACAGATGACGGACCAAAAAAATTTGCAGGTAGTGACTGCACTAGTTCATTATTGAGAAAATAATTAGAATAATCAGCAGTAACAGACAAAGTCTATATCGGACCGGAAAACTTCAGGTATATAAACAATTAACCCCAGTTTTTAGATTTATTATCAATTTTCTTCTCCTGAAGACCTTGTTATCGAAACGCCCGACTAGTGCAAAAATATCAGTTTGCTGTTAGGGTAATTGATCTCAAGGAAACGCTTTCCTTAGATTCATTTCATATTAATCAAATTCATATAGGGGGATGAAGATCATCAAAAACATATTAATGGGAGCATTTCGGGATTCTTGAATATAGCAGAGGCTCACAGATCTTGAGTTAGACTCCGATTTCTCATCTCAGTGAGCACCCATTGTGAACACCTAATATTATACTGGGTGTGCCATTCAAAAAAATGGCTCTTAGGTCATCACGCTGAAATTAATTCGTTTTTCGGAATTATGAATTTTAGGCTTTACTCAAGCAATCGGCTGTATGTAACGCCCCAATTATAATGTGTTGGTATAATTGGATGTTCCATTGAGGAACTGTTCAACTGGGACATCCAGAGAATCAAAATTTATAATACGAGTGTATAATCAATTCACATGTTATGAAAACTAATCAATTTACGTACTATATTTGTTCAGTTTAAGAGTACAAAATTCCAATCATCAAAATAACATTCATATGGTGTGTACAACCTTCTTTCCAAGAAACATTCTTGTTTATTGATGGGAAATCCCAATGCAAGATATAAGTTGACATCATGGTAAAAATAATTAAAACCTAATACTAACAACATAAAATCCATATGAGCTCACGAATACGTTGATATACAAAGGCCATTTCATAATAACAAGCTTATATTCATGAACGGTATTTTTGAGCTCATTTTTGGAATGAAATATTCATATAGACATATGCCCTTAACGCTATAGTTCTTGAATTTTGGAGCACAAACTGCTCAAAATTCACAGGAAAAATTTTTTCTGTTAACGTTGGTATGGCTCTAGATTTTAGATGATTTTCTGAAGTTACATAATCTGCTTTATCTTTTGAATGGTCGCAAATGAATGATTTCTGATCGAACGTCTATTACGCCAAGAGCCAGAGCAAAACAAGTAGGTTCATAATGCAATCTTCTACAGAATTGATTTTCTTGTTGGAAAATGTTTGGGGGTGTCCCCTGAATATAAATTCAAGTTGGCGGGACAGGGGGGGTTGAGCTTCAGCCGCCATCTTGGAAAACACGTTTCATCAAATATCTCGTGAACCGTGCATCGTACGACAAAAACAGTAGGGATCATTTTCGTAGATAATAAAATTCTCTTCAACTTTTATTCGAAACTTTTTTCCGTATAGTGCATAGGTTTTTATTTATAGCGCGCCAAACTGTTCCCAGCATGGTTATTGCTAAATATATAGTGAACGGTTGATGAAACAGTATAAATGGCAGTATTTTGGCGCGCCATAAATAAAAACCTATGCTTTATACAAAAAAAAGTTTCAGATAAAAGTTGCAGAGAATTTCATTATCTACAAAAACGATCCTTACTGTTCTCATCGTACGATGCACGGTTCACGAGATATTCGATAAAACGTGTTTTCCAAGATGGCGGCTGAAGCTCAACCCCCCCTGTCCCGCCAACTTGAATTTACATTCAGGGGACACCCCCGAACATTTTCCAACAAGAATATCAATTCTGTAGAAGATTGCAGAAAAAAAGTACCTGGTTCTTGGACTATATGAAATATTTTCACATATCAGCAGGGACTCTTTATTAATGTTTTTTATGTAATTTCTTTCATGAAGTGTGACACACTGGAGATGAAGACACACCTGTATTTTATTCATTTCTGAAAGCAAAGATCCGATTTTTGGTACAGGCGTAGACCTTCATGGGCCGCACTTTTCGCAATACTCAGCCCTAGTGACAGCCTCGAACCCAGCCTACTTCGATACCGCGAAAAGGGCAAATTCTTGATATTCCTCGATTTTGACCATATTATATACCAAAATTTCATTTTTGAGATTGTTTTATTTTCTATTTTCATTCATTTAATTTTAATTTTTATTCGTTTATTTTTTCTATTTCTTGTTTTAATATATATAACTATATTTATAATCTCAATTGAAGCGTCATTTATTACCAAATTTCGAACAAAAATTCGAAATTATCATTTTTTTTATTTTCATATTCAAGTCCGATTTTCAAATAAAGGTACAAAATAAAAGGCCACAGTAATGATAAAACTGGCGAAATAAATGTGCTGATGAAATAATAATAATTATTAATTTTAGTTATTTCAGTACATTCATGTAGCCTGTTTTATCATTCCTGTATCTTTTTATTTGGTACCATTAATTGAAAATCGGTCTTGACTATGAAAATGAAAAAATGAAAATTTCGTTTGTGGTTGAAATTTGGTAATAAATGGCGCTACAATTCAGTTATATGAATTATAACAAGAAATAGAAGAAAAACGAATAAAAATAAAAAATGAATGAAATAAAATAAAAAAAAACGATCTCAAAAGAAAAATTCTGGTGAATATGGTCAAAATCGAGAAATATCAAGATTTTGCCCTTTTCGAGGGATCGCAGTAGGCTGGGTTTAAGGCTGTCACTCGGACTAAGTATTGCGAAAAGTGCGGCCCATGAAGGTCTATGCCTGTACCAAAAATCAAATCTCTGCTTCCAAAAATTACTGAAAAACAGGAGTGTCATGTTTCTGAACTTCGTATTTATTTCTGTTTTTTCATGAAGGAAATCATAGTCATTTCAGTAGAAAACTTTTTGCAAAAAAAAGCCTATAATAATAATTCTCGAATTTGCATATGATATGAAATGCAATTGTTGAGGAATTTTCTGAATGGACAGAAGTATGCTTTTATATCTCATTGTTAATATAAAATCAAAACAGGAAACTCCTACTGGGGCTACACGTTCGATAATAATATTATTGCTTGTTTGGATGGAGACCCTACTTTGAAATATTTCTCTTTCAATCCGGTCGAGGAATTTCAGCATTGCCATTTATAAAAGGCTAATTGACGTAAATAAGTATGTATGAACAGAAGTCTGAATTTGGACAGTACAGGCGTCATATCCTCATTTGAAGACAATAGACGCACTCACTAGGAAGTGCACTGAGAGAAGATACATTTTCCGCAGGGCAGGACTCGCCCGAAATTCTACATTTCTAAGATACGTTCTCAATTGTTTCATTTGAAGAAATGAATGATATCCTAAATCGAAAGTGAAACCATACTGTGTGCTATGAAATGATTCACAGGGCAAGCTTTTCACGAACACATACAATTAAAATGTTGAAAATCCAAGATTTATTTTGTTATCTTCGTATTTTTTTTAGGTTTTTAACCTACCACGTTCTGAAAAAATTGGGAATGAATATTGGAATCTATATAAGTGTACAATTGTAGACTTCCTGTATAGACCCTATAATATTAACTCTTGATTTTTTTGAGAATTATTGTAAGATTCATCCACCACAAAAAAATGTCTTTCAGACAGTATCACAAAATATTATATCGTACCAACCGATTCCAAGAGTTTGGCAAAGTATTACTTTAAAAATATAGACTACTTGGGGTTGATAATGGTTTATCTGCATGGTAACCAATAATGGACATCACTATAATTTTCCGAGATACGGACTGCTAATGATTTTTCGAAAAACTGACTATGAAAGTATAACTCTGAAACAGGTTGGGATATGCAAATGAATATTGAAGTGTAATAAGAGGTAGTTTTCAAGCATTTGTTGGCATGCAATCGAGGATTTTATGATCATCAGTGGCGCGCATACGGGTAATGATCTCAATGTCAATCTCAAGTTTCGACTCCTGAGGGTTGACGTTCGTCAGCTGGTTAACGGAAAAGAACAAATCAGAACAATTCAAAACAATACTTTGTCACAAATTGAACAAGCAATACAGAAACATTGAGATTATCACCCATATTGTCACACTCAT
Source organism: Zygogramma bicolorata (assembly GCA_032362365.1). Classification (NCBI taxonomy): domain Eukaryota; kingdom Metazoa; phylum Arthropoda; class Insecta; order Coleoptera; family Chrysomelidae; genus Zygogramma; species Zygogramma bicolorata. The sequence continues at coordinate 3,082 of JAVJAQ010003362.1, read as the reverse complement.
TCTCTAACACCCTGTATTGACATATGGAAGGTGTTAAATTGACATCGTCACATATGCTGTTTTCTTGGGCATGTTGCGTTGTTCAAATATTTAATAGAAATAATGAGCCAATATTGTGAGAATGAATGCTAACAATTGAATATGACTTGCAAAACGATATTGAATATTGAGTACCATTGAAAGGTACTGTTTAGTCAAATCTGAAATATTTAAAGAATCATTGAGGCTGTTTCCTGTGAATCATTCACTTTGTAAAATTTGAACTATTTTACAAGTTAAAACGAGGAAGGAAAATGTGTTACTTTTCCTCATTTCAACTTGTAAAATAATTCATATATTTCAATCAAAGTTTTATATAATGTTTTATTACAATAACATCTATGTGTTGTGTTATGTTGTCTTTCAAACATTTTACAGTAAAAAAGACTAATAACCTCATTTTCGTAAGAACGCACATGCGGTCAAATTTTTCAATTTTAGACAATTTTCTCAATGCATTGTAGGGTTCCTGATGAAGAGCCAATAAAGATTCGAAAGCTTGAAAGAATAAAGAGGTCACTTGTCATTTCTTTATACTCGACAACTTTTTTTGACTAGTCTTAGAAGTGGGCATGGTGGGCTTCGTACAACTATGTATTACTTTCACAGATGATTAAATTTTATTCTACTCTGTTCTATAAAATTAGCATTGCGTAACCGTGAACAATATTGTTATCGCATTTCGTTCATAGATTAATAGTTGATTAAGAGAATTCCGATGAAATATGAGAGGAAATTCTAAGATATTAATTAGTTTACTATGATAAGAGCAATTAAGATGTGGCAGAACACGTTCATCGATAAACTTTATCGATTGCCACAGAGATTACAACTGAACTATTCATCAAATCAGATGGGAGACGAATATTCAGACAGTGAAGGTTTTTTAATCAGATTTTTCGAATAATCTGATCTAGGCAGATGTTAGTGGTGTAGGATCCATTATAACTGAAATTATGATAAAATCAAACTAAGGAAGTAGATCGGTAGTTGTAGAATTTATGTTCAAAGTACCCAATGGAATAATTCATGATTCTTCAGACAATCACAACAGTAAATGCATTTACTGAATCTGCTCCTAGCAGAATTCCTACAGATCGGATGTAAAAAGTCTATAAACAGTTAATTTTTCGATACGACTAGATACCAAGTTCGAACAAAATTTACGCAAAAGGCATCATTATAGAAGAATTGATAGTCTGATGTCACTTGCTGTCAAACGGGAGCTGTTGATTTATTTTTCGAATCGAATAGATTTTATTCCGATAGGTCGTTTGAAAGGTGTCTCAATCCCCTAGCACTGATTTTTTTTTTTGAAAAATTGACTAGTCGTTGGATTGAACTGGCCGAGATCTTATGACAATCATTATTCAACAGAAAATACTGTTTGATGTAGGATTCCCAGCATAATGGGCCTACAAAACGGCGGACGTGTTTCGCTTGTTAATAGTTTTCACAAGGATCGTGGGTTATTTATCCTGCTTGAAGCAGGATAATAAAGCACAATCCCACAGTAAGATATCTATAACCGTAGTGAAACTGACGTACTTTGTATCATAGTTCGTCATTCTACTAGTAACTGATGCGTCCTAGGAATGTGAATGCCACAAATTACTGGATATTCACCTAGGGTGATAATTCCTAGGGATGTGCTAGATATGATCGATTGGACGGGAACATTTTCAAGAACAGGAGTTGATAAATTCAATTTGTTTGATCATTCAGTATACCGGGTGACCCAGAACCAATTTACCCCCACTGTGTTTTCTTTAGAATTTTGTATGGATGTTTCACATTGATTACTTTACTAGTAGTAGGAGAGCCCACGATGCTAAATCGGGTTTTACCTGAGCGTCATAGAGACCTATTGGATTGCGAAGCTTAGATGATAAAAAGAAAAAATGTAAAAACAAACTGTTGCATGGACATACTCGAGCGCGTCAGATATTGATATCAACTATGTCCTACATATTTAAAAAAATGTACGTATGTCAATCTGATTGTATCCATGATGGGGGTGGTCGTACGTAAGGGTTAAAAATGAAAAACAAAAATTTTATCGAGCGCGTCAGATTTTCTGAGGGGATGTTGTGAACCTAAATAAAAGCTCTTATATAATAATCTGACGATTTGGATGTGACGCAGACTCGCAGCCGTTATTAGAATGTGAGAAAAAAATCGTCATTTTGAAATACACAAGCGCGTCAGATTAGGATATATATGGTTCATCTCCACGCCATAGATGTTGCAGTCTCATAATCTAACGATTATCTGGAAGGATTCACCTATTCTGCTAATTTGATTTTTTTTTAAATTTTTTCAAATCATTGATCTTAATTAATTGAAAATCTCGGGAAAAAGAATGGAAATAAAAAAATGTATGCTTTTTTCAGTTGAATTTTCAAAATTTTAAAACGTTGGATATTCGTTGTAAACAATATCATAACACCAACGAGTCTGTGTGATTAACTGTCATGGCATCATGACAACAGAAACCAGAATGGGGACGGAGTGAGAGAGCAATAGATAGACAAAAAGTGAGAGGGAAATAGAAACGTGGAGTGGGGAATACAGGCATCACGTAGCTACACGCATTAAACTTAGTCGATGAATTTTCATGATTTTGGCTTATGGAAATCGTCAGATTACATATTTTTTGCAATTCTTGAATTATTCCCTTCAAAATAAAAATAAAATTAGCACGCTCGAGAATGTCGAGATGACGTTTTTTTTCACAACTTCCTAGCCCTCCTCCTTTTTCAGGTCATTCTCGAATTGTCAGATTAGTGAAATATACACGTTTCAGGATGTAACTAACTCACCCTACCTTAATCTGACGCGCTCGAGAATTTCAGATGATCAATTTTTTTTACTAATCTGAAGGGCGACCATATATATATAGGGCTCATATATGGTGGAAGTACTTAATCGGGTACAAGGTATCCCCCTGTATATTAATCTGCCGCGCTATAGTAAATCCCGAAGTCCCCGCTTGGGCTCCCCTATTGTGTTTCCACCACGAAATAATGACGTTAAAACAGAA